>CM076575.1:1303117797-1303334005 GCA_034641835.2 Pinus albicaulis | reverse complement strand
CCTCACCATTAGTCCAGCTATGACTTTCGGAGGTAACTGAAAATGACATGAGCAATTTAATATATCTAAATCTAACTACTGAAGAAAATGTTCAAGACTGAAATAAACAAAGCAGTACTGGAATTAAACAAAAAAAAACTAAGAAAAGTAAATTAGCAGCAGAACAATATTGATTCCATGTCATTAGTCAAAAGATATTCAAATGCCCGGGCTGCCTATTTGTAATCTGAAACAAGAACATTGATCAGTTAACAACAACATAAAACATGAAAGATTATGGACAGAAGTAAAATGTAAAGCATGAAAGATTATGAACAGAGATGAAGCATAAATACCATGAAAGATGCAATGTATAAACACGTGAATGACTTATGGCACAATGAACTTAAAGAAATAAAACAAGAAACTATACAGTAATACAAAAAACCTCAGCATGTGCAGGGGCCCTCTGCACCAGCCTTGGGCAACAGCCTTCAAATACGAATTACGCTTGGAAACAGAGTCTTCTTATATATTAAAATGCGGTCATAACAGAGAAATGATATTACAGCACAGTGGCAATGCAATTACATTACAGAGCTATATGGAGGCTAACTATTATGGGTATGAAAACGCGTTATTTATAACAAAGGTGATATAACTAATTCCCTAAAGTTTGTGCTGATAGAGACACGTGAACCATCACGTCCAGAGATCCAGCATCATGGCCGCGGTGAGGAGTAAATATATGAAGAGTGGATGTTGGATTCGGCTTATGGAGCCGTGTACAGGTGTTGATGTGTCTCCCGTAAATTAGAAACGGTCATACAAATCTTCACGTGATGAGAAACAGAGTCCTGTCACCGTGGGACTCTACGGTTGACTTCACTTGGCCACCTTTGACCACAACCTCCTTAGGTGAATTTTCCCGAGCCAATAGGACACAATCCATGTCCACATCATTTCTGACTTGCCCATGTGGCTCGATTTACCTGAAGACACCTGCAACATAGACTTTCACAAAATGGCTGCGGAAAGTGGCAAGATTCCGCAGCTAAATGAGCAAAAATCTAAATCAAACAGCAGACAAAAAACATAGTTAAAAACCATTTTAGATGCTCTTTTACAATTAATATGCAATGATATTGACAACTTAGAAGGTTCAGGTGAATGAAAAAGGTCTAGAAAGGTGTATAGGAAAGATTCTGATTTGAGACTCAACACAAGCTAAACACTAAATGAACATATCTAACATGACCTAACAATATACACATCATGATGATCACCAACATGTAAATTAATTACAACTGCAACATGAACATAAAATACATGGACCATATATATATATATATATATATATATATATATATATATATATATATATATATATATAATGTTAAAAAATATAAATGTCATGGATCAGCTAGTGGTAGTACAACATCAATAACTGTACTAGTGGAGGCCTGCTCAGTCAATGGTGCATCCTCGATGGTCGATGGTCAAGCCTGTTCATGATCATGACTAGTACTGATGGATGGATCAATAGGTGGTAGTACAACATCAATATAAGAAGTACTACTAGAGGCATGCTCAGTCAATGGTGCAGCCTCGACGCTCGATGGTCCAGCTTGCTCATGATCATGACTAGTACTGATGGATGCTGCAGGAAACTGACTAGACGTGGTTGATGGTCCAGCCTCATCTCCATGATGACTTTTATATGCTAGTGGAGCCTCATGCTCATCAGGCGCGGCGCGAGGTGAACGATCATGAGATGAGTTTCTGCTCGCAGATTGTCCATCATGTGTTTCGGCTCGACCATGCCTATAACGTGCAACAATCCTCCTCAGTCGCGTAACAGTTTTCATAGCTCCTATGACATGACGCATCAAGTTGTACATGTCACGCGGCATGCCTCTTCACATCTGTATTAGCCTATTATCAACCTGTATGTCTTTGTAATGAGTGGGCCTGATGCCTGCCTCAATAATCAATGCACTAAGTTGGTCGCCCAACTCCATGCTGTATCGAGTATCAGGTCGACCATGCCTAGCAAAAGGTGGTACCGACGCACCAACATGAGGAGCATGTCTCTCTGCACCGGCCTCCTGATCATGATCCTCGGCATCTTCCATGTCCTAATTGTCATCAGGATCCACACCTAGATCATGTGGTGGTTCCGGCATCTCATCGCCATCAAAAGAGACAATGTCTGCAAAATATATACAAGTACACAACAATAATTAGACAATTTCATTACACAATTTAATAAAAACAAGCTAAAGAACATGTTAGAATAAATATAAATAAAATAGTAATATTACCTCTATCATCTGGCAGCTCATCATCTGTGAAGAGGATGTTGGCACACCCTCGCCAGTCCAATACAGCATAAGGACAGGGGACCATAATGAAGGGATGCAGCTCATCAACATTGGCTAGTAAGTCTAGTGCTTCATGTGATATCTTGGCTAGAAACATAGCCTCTCCCCTCTTGGGCATCATCTGCCCCCACATGTGCATCCGAGCCTCTAACATCGGCCTACGAGGTTGCTGAAAAAAATCATGCCTCATCTCTGGAAACCTCTCAAAAAATAAACAAAAAATCTCTGAAGAAAAAGGGAAGTTTACCATCCCTTGTGCATGAGCACGACATCTATCTAAGGCTGTACAAAATTGCCGCAAAAAAATGACAGACCACCTGACAAGTCGTGCCTCCTGTACTAAAGAATCAACATAATATAGAAGCGGGAAACTAATGTGTTACCCGTCACTGGTGTTGTGTGAAATGGTCGAAATGAGAAGTGAGAGGCACTGCACGTCCTGTCTACCAAATGCACCAATACGTAACTGACCTCCAGGGACCTGAAACTCTAAAGGAGACAATACATATACTCCAATGTATCTCTGGGAGTAAACTAACTGACTCCCTGCTACACAACCAGCTAGAACCTCTGGGAACGAGGGAAAATCCACCCCTCTCCTCGATAGCCCCGTAATGAAATAAATATCCTCCTCAGTGGGTGTGTACCACTGATCAGGACCAACCTGGAAAGTCTGTTGGTGGGCATTCCACCTACGGATAAGATGTCTCAAAAAGACACTATGGGCCTTTAGGGAAGTAGCCTCCTCATAGAACTTGAGGAGGCCTACCTGCCTTAGGAGCCCCTGGGTATCTGTTGTAATAGGGCGAGGGTACACATCTCTCTCCCTCTCTCATGCCTCCCAATGGCGAAGCATGTCATACTGCTCCGCCTGTTGTTGCTATTGTTCCTCCTCTTCTCTCTGAATCATTGACATATTAAACAAAACAAAAAATTATTAAATCATACATGTATTTAGGAATATACATATATAATTTTTTTTGGAAAAAAAAAACAAATCAGTCGGTGCGCCACAAAAACAGTCATGCACCGGTTCCGGTGCGGCTTTTGTTTGTAAAGCACCAGAGGCGGTGCCCCAGATGACATACAATGCACAGTATGCAATGCACTTGAAATTTTTTCAAGCCCCGTTGACTATGTATGGTGTTAGAAAAGCGGTGCATTGACTAAAATATATGCCCCGGCGCATATAGTCGTGCCAGCGCACCAACTTCCTGACAAATTACATAGTCAACAGTGTGGTATTTTACCTGGCTACACCGTTGACCCTGTCGGAATATCGAATGCAGTGCGCTGATAGACACCGGGGTGGATATTTCCGTCAACGCACCGCGTTTCTATTCCCATGGTCACGGTGCGCCTCGCTAAATGACTACACCGCAAATTTTTTTAAATTTTAAAATAATGTGGGGCGCCTTTCGGTACCGCCCCGAACACAGTGCGCATATCGTTAGCACCGGTTGCAGTGCAGCCTGTAAATTTTATAGGCAGCACCGCTTACTAGTGCGAGCCAAACGGCTCGTGCACACCACACGACCAAAAAAAAAAAAAACCATTTTTTAATGGTTAATTTTTAGGTTATTTCAAATTATAATCCACTAGAAAGCTTAATTATGGAAAAACTAGAAAAATACCTATACATTTCACCGTCGAGAGGCATATTGGCTGTAGAATTTGCAAAAGAAAATTTGCCCACCGTTTTGCAAAATGGAAGCTGGAGATTGGTGGTTAATGCACAATAGCAGTGCGTGCAATGGGTGCAATGGGAGCACCAATGTCAGGGCGGCTCAAAGAAAGATAAATTGCATCGGTGGTTGAGAGCTCTGGAGTACTGAGAAAAGTGAAAAATATGGTTTTTTCGCCTTAATTTTTTTTATTATTTAACCATGTTCCGGTGTGCGGGGTTTTATAGGCGCACCGGTGCGGTTTCTTAAGAACGCACCAAGAGGTTTCAGATTTGGCGCATTGTTTTATGATGCACCGGGGTGGTTAATTAACACAACACTGGGCTTTTTCAGTTTTGGCGCTGTGTTTTATGATGCACCGGGGAAGAATAGTCATGAAGCATTAGTGCTTTACAGTAATAGGATGCACCGGGCGTGTGTGTACGGAGCGCATGGTGTCTAGTGTGCCAATGTTTTGTGCGACTGGTGCTTTCTCTTGTAGAGCACACTGGTGATTGAGAGCATAAAAGTGAAAAATGCAGTTTTTTTGCCGTAATTTTTTTTTTTTATTTAACCCTTTTTCAGTGCGCGTGTTTTATAGGCGCACCGGTGCTGTTTCTGATCAGCTGATCATGTCCAAGCTGAAAAAATGCTCAAAATGGAACTGCTCAGAATTGGTTGCAGTCTAAACGACTGAAAAGGTCTCGTCGCTGTGATTCTGGCATCATGAACGGGACTCAAATCCGATTTCGTATGTGAAAGTTACTGAAGTTCAAAAACGCCCATTGACCTTCAAAACAAGACGTTTTGACCCAAAAAAATTGTCATTTTTCAAATTTTTAGATGGCAAAATAAAATTAATTTTATAATATTTTAATGGGCCTAATATAGGGTGCCACATGGGCTGCCCAGAGGCTGCCACATGGCCCCAGGCCATTGGATTAAAGGTCATGTAAAATTTAGGAGGTCAAGGTGGGTCGAACCCTAGACTCGACACCTCGGGTAGGGTCGACCTGACCACTACACCACAGCCCACACATTGAACCACGGGCGAGTCGGCTCGTTCATAACCGAACAGAGGTAGTGTTGCCCGAGTCAGGCACATTACATGCACAATTGGGTCGTGTGTGGTTAACGAGCGGGATTTTAGGTTTAAGCCCCAGGGCTATGGGCTACAGGCTCGCGACCATGCGCCATAACCGTGGGCTAGGACCTTTGCAAACGGTGGAGTTGTAAGGCTTTAGCCCACAGGGCTAAGCCCCGGGGTCATACGACTTGAACCGAGGAACCAAGGGCTAAGTCCCATACAATTGGCGGAAATTTTTGGGTTAAGCACTCTGGTGCTAGCCCCCTAGACATGTGACCTGCAGGCTATGACCATGAGCGCGGTCTTTAAAGCATTAACCGCCAGCGCTAACCATTTTCGGGTTTTCTGCATGTGAACACGCCAATGAACTGACAATCACATTTATTTCTACCCCCAAACTTAGCACACAGTTCCGCCTTTTAAGCCATTCTGCCATTTTTTTCAAAGTTAACTAGAGTTCCTCCAGTTTTGGAGGAGGTTTTCTAGTGCCGCTAGGCAAAATTTGTTTTGGTCATAACTTTCTCCATTTTCAACCAAACAAGAAAAAAATTTAGTCAAATTTGGGTTTCTTGAGCATTCTGGAGTGTTTGGGATAGGTTTCAGAGTGAAAAAAGGTGTTCTTCAGCCATTTTTTCTTCAGAGAAGAGGAAAGTGCCACCAGGGCCATTAGGGAGATGGAACTGTATTGGATTGTACTTCACTGTTTGAGGTGAAACAAAAGCCATTTTTAGCTTATTTATGTCTTCTGAAGTCAAATTCACAGCTATTTTTGCATGTTTAGGCATATATTTCACTGTATAACCATTTTTAGAAACTTAATAGAGCAAGGACATGCCCATTGGGAGCCTTGGACCCGGTAGATGTAGCCCAGGAAGGGTGAATTGCCTCACCAGTTTGTTGTGTTATGCTATGGTGAATTTCTCTTGCTGTCTATTTTTGATATAATATGTTAAACACTAAACTTAATTAACATTTCCTCACACAAAAACTCAGAAACAATTACCAAAAACATTTTGTTTAACTTGCAAGACATGGAGAATACTTTGCACATTAATTTTAATGGAAATGGATACTTTGCATATCATTACAAATAGATCCATTTTTAGATCAAATGGTATCATAGCTAGAGTTTTACTCAGCATTTGTTCTTGTGCAAATATATAGTTGACTGTTTGCAAGTTTTGATGCTTACTAGGCTTAAACAAGAGAGGTGAAGGACATTTGGTTAGAGCACAAAGTAATCCTCAACCAAGAAGGGCCAGAGAGCCACCTCCAAGAGCCATAGAAGCAGTCTCAAGAATGTCTTCAAGAGAAGGAGAAGTTCCTAAAGACATTGATCCCAAAGAAGAGGAACGGGTGTTCCGAAAGGCTTTCTTAGACATGACAGAGATGGTAAGGATACTCTACCAAGAAAGGAATGATAGGCTTGTAGAATAAGGGTCTAGAAACCAGAAAGAAGAAGAGGGTTCTTCAGGAGGAAAGAAAAGTGATTGCAAGTCAAAGAAAGGACATGGAGGTAATGGTGATCCACCATCCCCATCTTCATCCTCTTCCTCTACATCGTCATCCTCTACTTCGGTGAATCGATCTCACAAGTCTAAAACCACTAGTAAAAGTCCATTTTTAAAGCTTGATGTTAAATTTGAGTTGCCTATGTTTAATGGTGAGGTCAATGCAGAGAAACTTGACAATTGGATAAGACAGTTGGAAGTTTATTTGAGGATACAAAACCTTCATGAAGACTACACCAAGATTCAATTAGCCTCTTTGAGAATGGAAGGAGCAGCATTGGTATGGTGGGAAGCCAAGACCAAGGATGAAATTAAAAAACATGGTAAGATCACTTTATCATGGGCTGAATTTATTTCCGCAATTAAGCAGGAATTTTATCCATTAGCTCATTTACAAAAGGCTATCATGAATTGGAAAAGTTTTAGACAACTTAAGGGACAAAGTGTTCAAGATTACACTCAAGAGTTTAGACGAAGGGCTTTATTACTTGGAATTGATTTGCATAGCCAAGAGACTTTGCTGAAATATATAGGTGGTTTACACAGCTATCTTATACATACTATCCTTATGTTCAATCCTACTAGTCTATACAAGGTTTGTGTTCAAACCACGCATTTAGAGGCTAGAGGTAAACAATCTTTTGATGGAAATGAGGGTAGTGAATTTAAAGGCAGAGGTAGAAAATGGAATGCAAACTCTAGGAAAGAAAAAGGAAAGTTATTTTGTAAAATCTATTCCAAAACAAAACCACGATGAAGACCATTTCTGGAAACTTCATCTGGAGCTGAAACCAGAAAAATTTAAAACCAAAGATAAGGCTAAATAAAAGGGCAAAATGGTTGCAAATGCTGAACAAGACTTAGGGTCTGAATCAGGTGATGAAACTAAAAGCATAGCCATGGTACTAAAGAACATAAAGGGGAAAGAGATTGTAAAAGAAACAAATCCCAGTTCTAGCACTTTAAACTGTCACATAGAAACTTCAAATGAAGAAAGGATGATAGAGTTGTTTCATGTGAGGATAATCTCAAAACACACAAAGATAGAAGCATTATTTGACAGTGGGTCTCAAGCAAACCTCATCTCAGAAGACTTAGTCAAGAAGCTGAAACTTCAAACCATTCCACATCCAAAGCCATATCCACTTGGATGGATTTGCAAGGATGCTAATTTACAAGTTTCAAGGAAGTGCATGTTGTGCTTCGCCATAACAGCTCATTATGTTGATTTGGTTGAACTAGATGTGGTACCGCTTAACATTATAGGTGTGGTTTTTGGTAGTTCGTATTTATATGACAGAAAAGCAATCTTCCATCTCCATGAGAACAAGTATCATCTGTTCAAGGATGGCAAGGAGTTTATTGTGAGAGCACATCGGAAGAAGCTAGAATCTTCTTTAGTGAATGCAGGGAAATTGAAAAGGGTTGTCAATGCAAGTCAAAATCTGACTTTGTTGATGATCAAACAAAAAGATTTTGTACATAATCATTTTCATGTTATTGCTGATGTAAATGATGATATGTTTCAGTCTGAAAGCAAGTCGTCTTTGGAAGAAGATGACAAGATGTTGCACAAAGTGTCTTTGGTGTCGATCGGTGCAATGAACAAAGTGTCGGTGCAAAGTGGTGCAAGAATCCATCAGAAGGAAAAGCATGCAAGCAAAGAGGGCACAAAGTTCAACAAGGGTCATTGTTGGTTTCAGAATGGCAGATTGGTATGGCGAGAAAACTTGGTCGGGAATCGACACAAGTACATGGCTCATTCGGCAAAAATTTTCCATGAGGACAATTGGCAAGGTGAATCTCAATTTCAGTTTCCTTTGAAGGTAGACCATTGTAGGAGCAGTATGTTTTTTGCAAATTATAGTTGTCGTTCTACAAATTTCAAAAATTTGCATCATGACTCAGTCAAGGTTAGCAACAGTCGGTCCGCAGATTCAAGGAAGAATTTATCTTTTTATGAGAGGCTCAATTTGATGAAGTCAAGGAGATTTCAATGGTTCAAGGTTGGAATATTGGAGAATCAGTCTCTTCATCTTCAATTTCTATAATTCAGAGATATTTTGGGGTCCAAAAGCTTCCCATTTGGGAGGTGTGATCAGGTGATCATGTCCAAGTTGAAAAAATGCTCAAAAATGGAACTGCTCAGAATTGGTTGCAGTCTGAACGACCGGAAAGGTCTCGTCGCTGTGATGTTGGCACCGTAAATGGGACTCAAATCCGATGTCGTATGTGAAAGTTACTGAATTTTGAAAACGCCCAATGACCTTCAAAACAGGATTTTTTGACCAAAAAAAATTGTCATTTTTCAAAGCTTTAGATGGCAAAAAAAAAAAAAAAAAATTATAATGTTTTGATGGGCCTATTAGGTGCCACGTGGCCTGCCCAGAGGCTGCCACGTGGCCCCAGGCCATTGAATTAAAGGTCATGTAAAATTTAGAAGGTCAAGGTGGGTCAAACCCTCGACTCGACACCTCAGGTAGGGTCGACCCGACCATTTCACCACAGGCCGCACATTGAACCACGGGCGAGTTGGCTCGTTCATAACCGAACGGAGGTAGTGTTGGGCGAGTCAGACACATTACATGCACATTCAGGTCGTTTGTGGTTAAAGAGCGGGATTTCAGGTTTAAGCCCCAGGGCTATGGGCTGCAGGCTTGCGACCACGCGCCATAATCGTGGGCTAGGACCTTTGAAAACGGTGGAGTTATAAGGATTTAGCCCTTAGGGCTAAGCCCCGGGGTCATACAACTTGAAGTAGGGAACCAAGGGCTAAGCCCCATACAACTGACAGAAAGTTCTGGGTTAAGCACTCAGGTGCTAGCCCCCTAGCCACGTGACCTGCGTGCTATGACCATGAGCGCGGTCTTTAAAACATTAACCACCAGCGCTAACCATTTCCGAGTTTTCTGCATGTGAACAAACCAGCGAACTAACAGTCACATTTATTTCTGCCCCCAAACTTAGCGCGCAGTTCTGCCTTTTAAGCGATTCCGCCATTTTTGTCGAAGTTAACTAGAGTTCCTCCAGTTTTGGAGGAGGTTTTCTAGTGCCACTAGGCAAAATTTGTTTTGGTCATAAATTTCTCCTTTTTCGACCAAACAAGAAAAAAAATTAGTCAATTTTGGGTTTCTTGAGCATTTTGGAGTGTTTGGGACAAGTTGCAAAGCGAACAGAGGTGTTCTTCAGCCATTTTTTCTTCAGAGAAGAGGAAATATACACTAGGGCCATCAAGGAGATGGAGCTGTATTGGGTTGTACTTCACTGTTTGAGGTGAAAAAAAAGCCACTTTTAGCTTATTTCTGTCTTCTAAAGTCAAATTCACAGCTTGTTTTTCCTTTTTAGGCATATATTTCACTATATAACCATTTTGAGCAACTTAATAGAGCAAGGACATGCCCATTGGGAGCCTTGGACCCGGCAGATGTAGTCCAGGAGGGGTGAACTGCCTCATCATTTTTTTGTGTTATGCTATGGTGAATTTATCTTGCTGTGTATTTCTGATATAATATGTTAAACAGTAAACTTAATTAACATTTCCTCACACAAAAACTCAAAAATAATTACCAAAAACATTTTGTTTAACCTGCAAGACATGGAGAATACTTTGCACATTAATTTTAATGGAAATGGATACTTTGCATAGCATTACAAATAGTTCCATTTTCAGATTAGTTTCATACGAACGCACCAGTCTGCTTCTGTTTTGGCGCGGTGTTTTATGATGCACTGGTGTTGTTTCGTAACACCGCACCAGGCGGTTTCTGTTTTGGTACGATGTTTTATGTTGCACCGGCGCAGAAGAGTTGTGAAGCACCGGTGCGTTACAGTAATTAGACGCACCGTGAAGGTGAGTATGGAGCGCACGGTGTCTGATGTGCCAATGTTTTTTGTGCACCGGTGGCTTCTCTTGTAGAGCGCACCAGTAATTGAGAGCTCTAGAGCATTAAAAAAAGTGAAAAATCCAGTTTTTTTGCCGTAATTTTTTTTTAACCCTTTTCTGGTGCGCGTGCTTTATAGGTGCACCGGTGCTGTTTCTTACAAATGCACCAGTCGATTTGTGTTTTGGTGCGTTGTTTTATGATGCACCGGTGTTTTTTCTTAATGCCGCACTAAGCGGTTTCAATTTTGGCGCGGTGTTTTATGATGCACTGGCGCGGAAGAGTTGTGAAGCACTGGTGCTCTACAGTAATATGATGCACCGAGCGGGTGTGTGCAGAGCGCATGGTGTCTGGTGTGCCAATGTTTTGTGTGCATTGGTTCTTTCTCTTGTAAGGAGCATCAGTGCGATGTTGAATGATAAGCGCACCAAGCGGAAAACATCCACAAAACCCTCTGCCTACCAACCTCCTCTAGTAACCTCTGCTAAAAACGGATGTATGGGGTATTTTTATAAGGGGTTCCTCAAAAAAAATCCGCTAGAGGGTATTTTCCTTGTAGTTTCAAGTCAACTCGACCTTTGACACCAGGCATTTATTCCTATAATATTTGGGTCAACAAAACTTCTACTACCAAAAAAATGCACAGGTCAAAAAATGTGAGCACGCTAATTTATTTTCCAAGCAGGTCAAAAAAATTCACACATTGATTTCTTCATGCAATGCATATTGGCTACTCCACGCAGCTGAAAATCTCTCTCTGCTCCACACATGTATTCTATGGTGATTGCTCGATCATCATAACATCTCACTCTGCCTTTGCACGCTTAGTGATGCAACAATCCTCTTGCCCTCTTAATCACAGGTTCACAAACAAAATACTCACAACGAAACTCCCCAAAGAGCATCACCAATGCTCTGATACCAAATGATGAACCTACCAGGACAAAACTACTTTGTCCTCTATTCAAATTATGGTTTCATGCACAGATCTATTTTAGAAAATAAAATGGATCCAAATTTTTAGCATATAACTTTCCCATGCCTTACTCCTTACCTTCAATTCGTTTTTTTCAACTTACTGGAGCTTGAATCGATATCTTTGTCAATTGTTGAGGAGAGGGTTAACACACAGGTGAAACCGTAGCGTAGCATTCACAAGTGTATGCATAGCGTTTCTAGGGTATTTACATAGCATGCAGGGTGTTTGTGTAGCATCTGCAGGGTATGCGCAACACCTGCACAGTGAATACGTAGTGAAATTCATAGCAGCCACAGTGAATGCGTAGTGTATCTTTGTCCTTCGCACCAAAACACATCACCACTTGGATCACTACTGTGAACCAAAACAAAATCAGAATCAAATACTATAAAATAATCTATAGTTAATCTTCTTGCAGGTAGCTTTTGATTTACATATATGAACAGGTTTTTTTTAAATGTCTGATAAAGTGGGAAGCTTCATAGTGCCCTTCTTGATCGAGGGAAGGGTGAATTTCCCAACATCAGGAATGTGCATGGTGAGGCCAATCTCCAATGTATAATCAATATCCCAATCCCTTCCAACATCTTTCATGATAATCAGCAAAAAATCGTAAGGCGTTGTCACTAGAATGATCATGCATGTCTTGAATTCGAGCAAAGGGATCGAAGAAGAGCTCTGGATTGCAATAATTCCCCTTCACGGATGTTGGAAATGGAATGGTCATTGGAGCCGATCCAATCTACTTCTGTAGTTTCTTCTTTAATTCAGATATCTCATTCTTCAACGAGTTCCTGTCCTCATAACTTTTGTCAACTTTTTGTTCCTTAGATTTCATGTATTCCTCTTGGAAGTGCTTCACACGAACTTTGTGCTGATTATAATCCTGACTTATTCACCATTTGCATTTATTTTATGGACAGAAAATACGCAGGGAAAACATAAGACTTCCAATTCATTGTGTATACACATCGCCTTTAGCATAGGAATATGCCAGAACATACAAGGGCTAATGCTACAATCCAAGGCCTTCATTGTGCTTTAGAATTAAAACACATCTCATCACTCTCACCACACACTATTTTTTTTTTTTTTCATTAATATAACAGAATATATTTACAAAGGCCAACAACCATATTCATAAGGCCCAAACTACAACCCGGGGCCAACCCCGAATGCTTCAAAAGCTTACAAATATATACAAAGAGGAATCTAAACTAATTATAGTTTAGATCTCTCAATCTCTCCTAAAGATTCTCCCAAATCCATTCTTTACTCAACCAAAATCCTATATTATATCTCTAGATCCCTAAGATCCTTATGAGATCTCAACTAGCCTAAATCTCTCATGTTCTCCTACATTCGAGAACATTTACAATTAAATATATGAATTAAATCTATCCTATATCTCTCACATAAATCCACTCAAGAATTAGGAAAATACAATTAATCAAGCCTTAGGAAACCAACTTCCTAGGCAACAAAAGAACCCCTAGGTCTATCATATATACATGTATTTTGGAAGCAGGATGCTCCTGCATCAGAGGCAGCATAAACATTGATTCAAGAAAGAGCTCAAGGTTTGGAAAACTAGTAAAAAAAACATTTACGCTAGTTTGTGATGCATAAAAAAAAGTATTACAAAAACATGAGGTGTCAACCTAATATTTGCTTTTCATCACACCAAGAAGTAAATGTAACTTTGTTGACTAGATTGTAAATGCAAATAGATATGTTTCATGTGAGAATGCACATAGAAAAGAGTAATGAGACAAACCAATGTAGGGAGAATTACTTTAGATGAGAGTTGCGAAATTGTCTCAAGGTAAAAGTGCAATTAATTACAAGTTAGTCTATAGATCAAAAGACTTGTGAAAAAAAAGATTTTTGAGAACCACAAGGCAAGTAGCACAAAGTATCGAGTATGATGAAATATTTGCATCTGTGCTAATGAGTAAAAATAAGAAAATATAAAAATGTTCAATTAAATGAAGTTTTAGGAGAGGAAATATACATGCAGTCACCCCAATGATTCATCCAAAATGGGATACTGCGCCTTGAAGTTATAAAATACATTCATAGACTCGGGTTCTCCCACACTCGTATGCAAATTGATAAGCACTTTAACGCGTATTCTAAAAAGGCCGTGTTTTCGCCCAGAATCCGGTAATGATTTTCAGAAAATCTGGCAAATATTTTCCCAGAATCTTGTTTACAGTGGTTAAACTTTAGTATTTTGAGTGTCCTAAGGGTTTTTGATAGTGTTGAATCCATTTCCAGCATCAAAAATGGATTCCAAACACTCCAAGCACCTGATTTTTTAAGTTTTAGTTGACCGGATTCCAGCAGTTTTCTGCCGTCCGAGCTATTTCACGGGCTCGGTAGACAACTCCGCACTTTAAAGTAAAAGGGTTTAGGAAAAAGTCAACTGCAACAAAATCAGGGAATAAAAATCAAATGTAGTTATGGTGTTGCATCTGGATGATTAAAAGCTAAGCTATACAAAACCTTTGAATCATTGCTAGGTCATAGTTTTAGGGTCTAAAATATGACACATGATAATATCTCTTTGTCTGAGTTGTTTTTAAGTGCGATTTGTTGAAAATTTTTCTAGTTTATTTTTTTCTGATCTAATTTGTCTCTGTCTAAAATCTAGTAGGAATTCATTGAAATCACAAGTTTGATAGGTAAGTCTAGTTTGATGGGTAAACTCTGCACAATTGAAGTGCCCTAGGGGTTTTTCAGGGTGTTGAATCCATATATGTAGTCAAAAAACCAGTTTAAAGAACACAAATCAAGATTTCAGCACAAATTTTTCCTAGATTTTAACCAAAAAGCCACCAAAAACTCCAAAAACTCGCACTTAAAAACAACTACTCTTTCTGTCCCCCACCAAAATGCACAAAACATACTAAAATTTTAATGTGAAAAAATGCAAGCCAATAGCAGTGTTACTAAAGTAGGAATGAACCTTCTGAAATTGTGATGACTTCATGCTGTTGAGATGGCTTTCTATGGACTGGGTAAGGAGTTTCATCTACTTCGGTACTACCAACCCATTACAATTCATCCCAAATACACAAGATGTTCAACCCATTACAATTCATGTCAAATACACAAGATGTTCACTTATATATGTAGCGTGACAACTTCAAATTAGTTGAGAGCATGCAAATTAAGCAGGATGAATCAATGAGAGAAAAGCCACTAGTTACTCATTCACATGAAATCGGCGATTCTTTTGTAATTTAACAAGAAGCAACGAGTTCTTGCATTGTTGTCAACAGAAAAGGACTTCAAAGTGGCAGTGAGTGCACCATCTAAAACAATGTGTCTAAGGAGGGTTCTAGGCGGGGAACCTTCATCCACTATGAAAATCATAGTGTGATTCAGCTAAAAGAATTTGATGTTTCATACAAATACTAAGCTATATTGAATTTCATCATCATCATTAAAATTACAAATGCAAATACAGAACAGAGGTTTTGAGACGGTATACTAGAAAACTGAAGACAAGCCTGCTAACAATCTTCACAAAAGCATTGAGGAATACAATTCAAAATCAAGAGGAAATGCGTGATCTAAAAGAAAAAAAATTGTCATAAGGAGTGTTGGACATTGTTAAAGGATATAATGCCCATTTTTAGTTGGGTGTCGTTCGCAGGGTTAAGACGGGCTAGGACATGTCATTGTAGGGGTGAAAATGTTTGGTTGGAGAATAGATAATTTGGTGCTATAAATGTGAGTTACTATGCAAAAAAAATTAAGGTGTTAATTGTGAAAAGTATGTCGTGATAGAATAACCAACCAGTGTGAAAATTATAACGTGATATAATAACCAAGAGTGTGAAAATTATCTCTTCTCATGCCTAGATGGAATAAACAGTGTTCAAATAAAGACATGTCTATTCAAGGGTAAAAAATTCATTTTATGATTTAAATGTGTGTTGGCAACCGGCATTCACATTTCCATGTCGAAGGAAGACGTATTTGTGGAATAGACATGCATGGGTCATCATGTTTTTTTGGTTGTTAAGGGAAAATTTTAATCACTTCCACGAAAAGGTCATTGCAAAATGCATTTAATATTTTGAGTGTCACATCATGATATCCAATGCAATGATTTGTTTTCAAATTGGTAAGGAAGTCAAAGTTTTAGATGTCACAATTGAAGAGCAACTCATTTTGAAGACCGTACGGTCATTAAGAAATGCTAATCTGAAGTTTTGAACATTTATCAGCAAGTTTGACAAAATTACATTCTAACAGCTTGGAGATATCAAATCAGCTCGCCCCGTGCGGTAAGTGTGAATATTATACGATTTTTTCTCATTGTGTTTGCAATATGGTTAGTCTCAAGATCATGTCAATTTAGAGCCAAAACTGGAGGAAATTATATTAGTTTGGGGTCTGGAACCTACCCAACAGAATTTGAAGAAGGTAAATCTGTCAGCTAGGTCAACACTTAGCAAACGAGGAGGTGTTGCACTGGAAGTCGACAGTGGTATAGGGTTACTGGAACAGCCAAAAAGTCTTTCCACAAAGGCGGTTTCCTGGTTGCACGCAGTGGAGTCACTCATCGGTCTGGAGAATGCAATGTTTCAAGGGGCGGATGTGTTTAGTTCTCTGGCGGATTTTCGGGTAAGTCCATTATGTCCTTCGTTTGTCTCTGTTACAGGTCCATTAATGGGAGGGCTTGAAGATATTGTGAAGGGTAGTGGATTAATTTGGCCGGAAGGGTTAAAAGCATGCCTATTAAAGGAGTTGGAGGCGGTTTCCCGAGGTGTGGGTCATAGAATTGATAAAATACATGGGTGTAAATTCATGGTTTCTGTTGTTTTTCCTAAATTTGTTTCAATTACTAGCCAGGAAGCGTTGCATGGGGAGCCTCAGTTTAAAGGCTTTCCAGTTTTGAAGGAGTTGTGTTAAATTTGGCAACTAGTGCCAAACTCCACTTCGCACTGCTCATATGATGGAGATGATATTTTTGTTGGATTCCTCTTTCGGAGAGGTGCAAGATTGATCAAAATATCATTTTGTTTGGATGAGCAGAAGTTGGAATTTAAATTTATTTTTCACAAATGTGAAATTTTTCAAGGTCAATCAGAATTGTAATGTAGGCTCACAAGCCCCAAAAGATGTGTCACACACCCTCATTGATGGATATAAATAGGAGAGACTAAAACTTCATTTTAGACATCATCTCCTCACACAATCTCTCTCCTTCTGATTGGTTTGTACAAACTTAAGAGACATTCTCTCTCCTTTTGATTGTGTGAAATGTTTGCTGAAGATTTCAAACTGTTTAAGGGTTTCTGTTGTAGCGTTGACCAGTTTAACCTTGGGTCAACTCACATTATTTGACTTCGATTTTTGGGACAGATTCCGAGTTTGGGAGACCAAATTTGGTGGCATAGAAATTGAGAAATTCAGCGTTGATTTCACTGTTGCGTTGACCACAGCGTTGACTATAGATTTGACCGAATTTTGACTGCGACATTCACCATGTAAGATTGAGAAATTGCAAATTGTTTTGGGCTGAATTTGATTGTTTCATGAGGTCAAGTTTGACTAGCTTTGACCGAGCTCCATTGGGAAAATTTTTGTTGTTTTGACCATCATTGACTTTGTTGGCTAGGGCATCCTGTTGACTGTTGAAAACTGTACTTTCTCTCTACTGAATTTGAAGAATAACAAGAAGATTTGATCAAATGGTTTTTCCCTGGCATCCACCAAATTATTGTGTCATCTTGTCTTGGCTTGTCTTCTGGTTGTTTATTTATGTTCTATCAATATTTATTGTCAATGTTAATGTGATTGTTGAACAGGAAATTGAATTGGGCTAATAAGAAATATTGAAGTAAATTTCTCTAAGCATAGAACATACCATTGTTAACTAAAATTAACATGGTATTAGAGCTGAGGTGAAGACAAATCCCAAGGACGAGTGAGAAGAGCAATCACTGCTAAGGAGTAAGGAACTATATTCCCTCATTAAAGTATGTTATTCTTTTTGGGTATTTAAATATCCAGACATCATCAATTTAATGAGGTTGATTAACCTCATTGGTTGGTTCTGTTCGGAAATGGATCACTGAAATTTGATTACACATGGTATTACAGTTGAGGTGAACACAAATCCCAAGCAAGAGTGAGAAGAGCAATCACTAAAAGTTGATTAGACAAGGACCAGTGTTAGTGGCTTCCTTATCATACTTCAAATCTAATTACAAGCTCAATCATAAGTCTAATTATCATGCTTGGAAAATGTCCTTGGATCTGACATTGGAGGAACAAGATGTTATGGATTATGTGCAGGGAAAGATCATTGAGCCTCCATCAAATGCACTGGTTTCCATTAAAAAAAAGTACAAGAAAGGGGAAAACAAGGCGAAGAAGATCATCAGGGATTCTATTCACAAGCACTTGGTTGCTTATATCTCTGAGCTAGGCACATCTAAGGAGATGTATGATAAGTTGGTTGGCATGTTTAGGGCTAGCAATGCTAATAAAATTCTATTTTTGAAGAACAAGTTGAAGAACATCAAGAAGGACAAAGGAGAGTCCATCCAATCCTACTTCATGAGGCTCACTGAAATCAAAAATGATCTCTTGGCTATTGGAGAGGTCATAGCTGACTGAGAGCTCACTCTCATTTCTCTTGAAGGACTTCCTGGGCATGGTATGTACTCAATACCACTATTCTCAATACTAATATAATTCCTTATTTTGATGAATTGTTGATGAGATGCACTCAAGAGGAGACAAGGATGATGGAGAGAGACCATTCCTCAAATGGAAATGGAAGTGAACCTACTACCTTCACCGCTCATGCAAAGAAGAGGAATAATGTTGGTCCAAGAAATCAAAATCAAGGAAGAGCGGGTCCCAAAGGAAGGAAGGGTAGATGTTACAATTGTAACAAGTTTGGTCACTATGCTAGAGAGTGCCCCAATTAAGGGACTCTCACTGAGATGATGACTACAACAACAACAACTTCGGGGGAAATGGAAATCAAAGGAACAACAGGTTAGACAACAAAGGATAGAGAAAGTCTCTCTCTAATCGAAATGGAAATGGTCAACCTTTCAAGAGTTCAAGGAACTCCAAGTATGATGAATCTAATGTTGTTGAGAAGAAGATAAATGAATTATATTCTTATATCTTCCCTCTCTATTGCATCTCCTCCTGACACCCTGGATAACTGGTTGATTAATAGTGGTGCGTCAAGGAACTTCACTAGATATAAAGAGGCCCTCTCTGATTTGATTGAAAATGATACAAATTTGGAAATTAGCTTTGGAGACAATGCCACCTATCCCGTGAAAGGGACAGGGAATGTGACTCTTCATCTGAATCAAGGTCAAGTCCTCCGTTTGCAAGATGTGTTGTATGTACCTCGGCTGAAGAAGAATCTAGTGTCTATCTCGAAAATGGAAGACAAAGGATTCAAGGTGGCATTAATCGATGGAAAGGTACGCGTTTGGAAGAATAATTTCAAAAAAGCATTCACTCTTAGTTTTAGGGTTGATACACTTTATCAGGTTGGAGGAAGTTCGTTGGGAGCCATGACATGTAACACAACTCTTCAATCCAAATTATGGCAACGGATGTTTGCACATCTTCATTATAAAGCCCTTCCTGAAGAAAGGAAGGTGGTCACAGTATGCCCGATTTCAAAGATGATCATGAAGGTGTATGTTAGGGTTGTGCCGAAGGAAAGCATACAAGGGGACCATTACCCTCAAGTGTCACCAAGATTTCTGACATTCTACAATTGATTCATTATTATCTATCTGGTATGTTGCCCGTAACATCCTTGGGAGGATGCCCATATTATGTCACTTTCATATATGACTTCTCCTGCAAGACATGGATATACTTCTTGAAGAAGAAGAACGAAGTATTCAAATGGTTCCACATTTTCAAGGCCTTGGTTGAAAATCAAACTAGAAAGAAGATCAAAATTTTGAGGACCGATCATGGAACCGATTATGAGTCAAATAAATTCAATGACTATTGTAGGGAAGTTGGCATTAAGAGGGGGACCACTATTTCGTATACTCCCGAACATAATGGTGTTGTCAAAAGGAAGAATAGAAACATTCTGGAAGTCGCCCATGCCATGCTTTATGACCAAGGTCTTCCAAAGTTCCTATGGGGATAAGTTGCCAACATCGTTATCTATGTTCAAAATAGATGTCCACATTTAGCATTGGACTCTAAAACTCCTGAAGAAGTCTTCACTGGTAAGAAACCTGATGTTTTTCATTTTAGAATTTTTGGAAGTCCCGTATATTTTCATGTGTCAAAAGAAAAGAGAAGCAAATTGTATGCTTATGGAAAGAAGGGAGCGTTTGTGGGATATAGTGAAACCTCGAAGGCATATAGAATCTATTTGTCTGGTCAAAGAGAATTGGAGATATTTCATGATGTCACCTTCGGCGAAGATGTTTCTCTTAGGAAGGTTAGAGATCTTCCTATCTCAAAGGAAGATAAAAGAAGAAGCAGGAAAGCAGAAAGAACCAAAGGATGAACCGATGCCCGAAGTTGAAGGTCTGATGGATCCTATAGATATGCCTTCTTCAAATAAAAAAAGGCCCTCATGGCTTAAAGAAACTCTGGAAGATTTCGAGAGACATATTTCTCCAAGGGGAACATTCTGTGAAAGTAAGAAGTTGAATAGGTACCAAGGGTACTTAGTAGCCATGAGCACAATCGTAAAATTTTAGCCCGGAATGTTTGAAGAAGTTGTGAAGAACAAAGTTTGGAAGGATGCTATGAACGAAGAATATGAGTCAATCATGAAAAATGATGTCTGGGATGTGGTCCCTAGACTGAAGGACAAATTTGTAGTCACCTTGAAATGGCTCTTCAAGATCAAGCATGGAGACTATGGAAGTGCTAAAAAATTCAAGGCAAGATTTGTTGCCCGAAGCTTCTCGCAGAAAAAAGGAATAGACTGTGATGAAATATTTGCACCTGTTGCCAACTACACCACCATCTATTCGATCATTGTCCTTGCTGCATCGCAAGGATGGAGTCTACATCAGATGGATGTTGAGATTGCCTTCTTACATGGCTCAATCAAAGAAGAGGTCTATGTGAAACAACCTTTGGGGTTCGAGATAGAGATACACATGTATGCAGGTTGAAGAAAGCCCTCTATGGGTTGAAGCAAGCCCCTAGGGCTTGGTATGAGAGGATCTATAGCTACTTGATGAAGTCGGGCTTTACTCGAAGTGATGTTGATCCAAACCTTTACTTTAAGGTTGCTAATTACAAGCCTCTCAGTCTAGTTCTCTATGTGGACGATCTCTTCCTGACAGGTGTTGACCCTCTTATTCATAAATGTAAGAGGGAGCTAGCTTCTGAGTTCGAGACGAAGGACCTAGGACTAATGCACTATTTCCTAGACCTAGAGGTCTGGCAAAAGCCAGGTGAGATTTTCCTTTCTCAAGGAAAATATATTGTGAAGCTGCTAGAAAGATTTGGGATGGTGGACTGCAAATTCGTGACTACTCCAATGGAGTTCAACGTTAAGAAGTTGTGTTGAAGTGTTTTTGGGCCCGATTTGGGAAATCCTAGAAAGGGTCATCAACTCATAGGGGGCCTGATGTTCTTAGTGAACTCACGTTAGGACATTTTTTTTGCAGTGAACACGTTGAGTCAATACATGCTCGAGCCTCATCACATTCATTGGATTGGTGCCAAGAATCTCTTGAGATATCTCCGGGGCACAATCAACCATGGGCTGAGATACACTTTCGGAAGTATGAGGCTCCATTGATATACCGATGTCGACTGGGAAAGAAGTGTGGTGGATCATAAGATCACATCTGGATGTTTCTTCACCTTAGGTTCTACTTCAATCTCTTAGATGTGCGGGAAGCATAAATTAGTTGCTTTGAGAACCATCGAGGCCGAATACATTGCAGCAAGTATGGCCTGTTGTGAAGTTGTTTGGTGAGAAAGCTCTTTAGTGAGTTGTTTGGGCATGTGCTGGATACCACCGTGATCCTTTGCGACAACCAAAGTGGGATTCGACTTTTAAATATTCTCATGTTCCACGACCGCTCCAAGCATATTGATATCAAGTACCACTTTATCCGAGATATGGTACAATGAGGCATCGTAAGGCTCCATCACAACGGGACTAATGAGCAGATCGTAGATATTCTCACAAAGCCCCTGGGGAAGGTAAAATTCTTAACCTTCCGTGAAAATCTTAGTATCATGGGCAGACCCTCTTATGAGGGTCTCACTTGAGTTGGACTTTGAGCTTTGGGATCTCTTGGGAGCTTGGAGATAGCTTCTTGGAGCTATAAGCAACCACGGGGCTAAGTTCGTCTTACCTTGTTGGTGTGTTATTTCCCCACTGTTATGATCTTGAGTTGTTCATCATCTTTTGATCTATGCCCCACATACATCCTACCCATGTAGTCTAGGACTCATGGTAAGTACCTCTCATATGGCCAGTGAGTTGGGAAATGAGGATAGAGACCATAGCATTACCGATGGACGCATCATGTATTGTTGTACTCTCTATGTCTAGGATGGGTTTTGTCCAACAACTTGATCTGAAATCAAGTCTGGTTGAGGTTTTTACCTCTAAACTGACTTCGAGTCAGTGGCGAGCGGCAAGGTCTTTGTGACTCACTCTCGATCATATCTTCTTTATTATTTCTTCTACAGCAGAGCAGAGCCGAAAAAGTACATAGACAGCAGGATGACACAGGATGACAGGATGATATATGATAGTACATGATGGTACTGGATGAAATGATTGCACAGGTTGACGTATGGATGGACAAGTGGAGTTCTCCCTAGTTATGAGGGAGTGCTAAATTCGGCAACTAGGGCCAAACTCCACTTTGCACTACTCATATGATGGAGATGATATTTTTGTTAGATTCCTCTTTCAAAGAGGTGCAAGATTGATCTAAAAATCATCTTGTTTGGATGAGAAGAATTTGGATTTTGAATTTATTTTTCACACGTGCAATTTGTCAAGGTCAGCCAGAATTTTAATGTAGGCTCACAAGCCCCAAAAGATGTGTCACACACCCTCATTGATGGGATATAAATAGGAGACTAAAACTTCATTTTGAACATCAGCTCCTCACACATTCTCTCTCCTTCTGATTGGTTCGTACAACCTTAAGAGACATTCTCTCTCCTCCGCACGTGTGAAAGGGTTGCTGAAGATTTCAGATTGTTTAAGGGTCTCTATTGAAGCATTGACCAGCATTGACCTTGGGTCAACTCACATTATTTGACTTCAATTTTTGGGACAAATTCTGATTTTTGGAGGCAGAATTTGGTGGCAAAGAAATCGAGAAATTTTGGATTGATTTCACTGTTGCGTTGACTGCAGATTTGACCGAAGTTTCACCCCAACGTTGACCAGGTTTGACTGAGAAAATATCGGTTGTTTTGGGCTGACTTTGACTGTTTCATGAGGCCAAGTTTGACTAGCTTTGGTCGAGCTCCATTGGGAGACTTTTTTTTTTGGTTTGACCCACGTTAACTTTGCCGGCTAGGGCATCCTATTCACTGTTGAAAATTGTACTCTCTGTGTGCTGAATTTTAAGAATAATAAGAAGAATTGATCAGGGGGTTTTCCCCGCATTGGGGTTTTTCCCTGGCATCCGCCAAATTATTGTGTCCTCTTGTCTTGGCTTGTCATTTGGTTATTTATTTATGTTCTATCAGCATTTACTGTCAATGTTAATGTGATTGCTAAACAGGAAATTGAAATGGGCTAATAAGAAAGATTAAAGTAAATTGTTCTAAGCATAGAAAATACCATCGTTAACTAAATTAACAAGTTGGGAGTTATATACTGGCACGACGAAGAAGGTAAGGGAGGGACAAAACCAAGGGTTTGATCAGGATGTCGGCTTTCTGGGGCTAAAGGAGGGTAGCTAGTATTTAGGAACAGTTGCATTGTCTGTTGACCTCGGGGTTTCTTTTCAAAGGGACGGGGTCACGGGTTCCTCGTTAGGGAAAATTCCAGTGGAAGAACCTCAAAATGGCAATGTCCCTCACAAATCCTCTGGTCATGGCCAGTCCTCTAGCTCTAAGCGGAAGAAGGGGAAGTTGATTAGGAAGGAGGAAAGACCAAACTTAATTTTGGGAGTTTATATTCAAATGGATGAGGCCATGGCAGCATTGGAGTTAATTCTGGTGGGGCACGCAAAAGGTCGGCAATTTTCTACAAATTATATCACTGGGTGGATCCAAAATTCCTCGTGTGGAGGTCCAGCCATACAAACGAAGGTTATTATTCTGGACAGAGGTTGGTTCATGGTCAAATTCTCGAATGGAGAAGTTGTGGACTGGGTTCTTGGAAGAAATTAAGGTTTTGGGAAAGATCCAATATTTTTCAAATAATGGACGCCATTGTTCGATGCTCGAAAGGGAAAGGCTTGAAGAATTGCCAATGTGGGTGTGTCTTCCGGGTCTTTCACCCCAGCTCTAGTTAGTGGATGTGTTCAGAGCCATTGGCAACATGTTGGGCACCTTTCTTGAAGTGGACACGTCTTTCCTTATGACAAAATAAGGGAATGTGGCTCGAATTTTGGTCTGGTTGGATCCCAGGGAGGGTCTGGAAGACGTGATGGATATCCAAGTTCATCTCCACTCGTTCTCACAACTTCTTGATTACGAACTACCTTTATGATGCCATTGATGGCATAAGTATGGACACCTGGTGAGGGACTGTCCATTAGGTTTTCTCAGAAGAAGGAAACAAAGGGAAGAGCCTGTTTTTTAGTGCATAGAAGTTGTTGCGGATGTGGAGGTACAGCAGGATTTCTGTATCGATCCCATGGAAATTCAGATGCCTCATTTGGGGAGGCAGGCAGAGGAAATAGAACATGCTCGGGAGGAACAAGACGAAGTGGAGTTCATGGGGCAAGCTCCTCTTTCCGCGGGTATTGTTAATCCTATACTTTCTCATTCTATTAATTTGACTCCTTAATCTGATTGTTTTGAGCCTGGTCCTTCCAAGCAAAAAATCAATGTGTCTTGTATCCCCTATTTATACTTTCTCATTCTATTAATTTGATTCCTCAATATGATTTCTTTGAGCCTGGTCCTTCCAGGCAAAAACTTGATGAGTCTTGTATCCCCTATATTTTGTTTCTCTCACTCTAGATATCATCATCACTACCATTCTTGAGCTATCTATATATGACCCCCCACCCCCCTTATAAATTTGAATCATCCCTTGGGCCCTACGTGCCATCCTGAAGCTCCCGACTATAACCTTCGGTCGCAGGACAAAAAAGATGGTATTGGCATTCCAGTTGGAGGTCTTGGGATCCTCCTAGACTCCTTTATTCTACAAAAAACAGAGGTATAAAATCGAACATATCAAAAACAAAACTAAAATCAAAGCTTGATATTGTTGATGGCAAGAAATTATCCCTCAAGGGGGCGCTTAGAGTAGCAATGACCCTTGTGGCGATCTCTAGATGATAGTGATGTCCTTTAATTGTAGAGGGTTGACCAGTGCCCATGAAAATTTGGCTTTAAAACACCTTTTCAGCTTTGTACACTGTGATGTTATCATGTTTCAAGGGACATTGGGCATTGGGGAATATGTGATGGAATTTTTAAGCCAAATACTACTTGGTTGGTAATTTGTCACACTTAATGCTTCTGGGAAATCGGGTGGCCTAGCGATGGGATTTTTGGAATGTGGCATAAAAAACATGAGTTCCTGGGGGTATGAGATGGCATTAGGGGATGAGGTTTACTCATTTGATCTCAATTTGGATTTCACCCTCATTGACATCTATGGCCCCTGCCAGGAAAGAGTTCATTTCTGGAATTCTCTTTTTTCAAAATATTTTCTGAATAACCCTATGGTGGTTCTGGGTGGGGATTTTAATGTCTCCTTGGGGTTTTCCAAGTCTTAGGGGCCACATGCCCAAGTTGATCCTATGGCAGATTTATTTTTAAATAAATTTAGGATGGGTAGTGTTATTACTAAATTGAGTCTTGTTGGGCTACTGCAATGGTCAACTTGGAGTAACTATTTCAAACTAGATTTTGACTGAAGATTAGCCTCTTCAGCATGAGAGGGCTCTCTCAACTTATCAAAGGATTTGCAATGAAAACTCTATTGGATGGCTAACTCTATGATAATGACTTGATTGTATATACTTGCAAGTAGAAAATGTAGAAGATTTACTACCATTGGGCTTATGGAGTCAGTGCTAGAGAACTCAATGAAAATGGCTCTCCTTGTGGAAGCTGAGGCATGTAGATATTTAAATGAAAGGAAAACACACACATAATTTACTCAATAGATAAATGTTCAAAGGAAATCAAAGCATGAAAAACATGAATTCTGAGTAATGAGCATTAATATATTGAATTTTGAGTAATGAACATTAAGATATTGAAATCAGGATATTGAGAAAGATATACAATAGTTTAATACTTGAAGGAAGTCAGGGCATGAGAAGCACGAATTCTGAGTAATCAAACATTAATATATTGAAAGAAAGTATCAAGATACATAGGACAAGGTTCATGAAAACATCACATGAATCTCATGTGAAGGAGAAAACCCACAGCCATAGTAGTAGTCACAAGTAACATCTTCCAACCCTTTTTTATTCGATATTCTGCCTATTAATAGGCTTCGACACCTTCACATTGGATCTAACTTCAAGCTGGGCCTTCGAATCCTTCTCTTGACACCTAATCTAACTAAAAATCCAAATACATGGTAATGATAATGACACCTACTAACTTTAGGAGTTAGAGACCTAATAGGACTCAACTACCTATTTATTACGTCCACTTATCTAATAGTAGGATCATTACATAGATAAGGATCAAGTGCTCGAATGGAATTCTCCATGAAATAAGACAGAAATACAATTTCCAAGGATTTAGTAACAACTGTCCTATTTTCTAGGAAAAAGTCAATAACAACTATAATTTGTCTTCATGTTGTTTTGTATGAGTCTTTGTTGAGATGTCTCCCTATATGTTTATATACCTCCACATGGCTTTCTGGTCTTCCATATGTCCTTTGAACCTTCACAAATCCTTCAAAATCCCCTCGCTGCAAAACAGAGCATCTTTAGGTAGTTAGGTAGCGAGTTTTCGTAGCGTATGAAAACCCGTCTCTTTACCTATTTCCTTGACACCTTTGCTATTCCAATACCCCTATTATGCTAATTGTGCTTGACAATAACCTCTCTCAAAATTTCTGAATTTATCTTTGTTCATCCATAATATTCTTTTGAAATTGATTGCTCCCACATTCCAAAAACGCAGAAAATACCCTTGTAGGTCCAGCAAATTCAAGCAACCTGAATTGGTGAATGCTTCAGCAAAGTTAGGGTCCTCCATGAATAGCTTAATTTCATGCATTGCTATCTAACCACAGAGCCTCCTTTGTATGCCTTCTCCTTCATGACCATCTCCCTTTATAACCAAGCTTCCCTCTTAAAAAGGTGACACTTGTAAAGACAAATTGGATTGCTAGTTGCTTGGTGTGGTGAGGCAGCTCTCAAACAATGACAGTGAGATGCTTCACATGCAAGAATGAATGTTGAATGACAAATAGCAGCTTAGGGTAAATTTTTCAAGGTGATTTTGACAGCTCAGAGTTTGATGATGACACATGACCATAAAAAGCAATAGAGTCATTCATAATGAATTCAAATGACCTCACTCTTCACCTATTTAATCAAAAAGTGACATCTCACACCATTTTGGCCCTTTCTGCAGAAAACACATTTTCGTAGCGAAAATGGTTTGACAACTGACAGATTCGCTATGAAACTATTAGGCAATTTCGTAGTGAAATCTCCTTATTTTCCTTGTAAAACACTACGAAACTATGAAAAACCGATAGGTGGAGTGTTTTATGATTTAAATGCATGGATATGAAAACTAGATTATATGAGGCTTGACTTGACTTAAATGACATGATCAGAAGGGGATATTAAACCTTAAGGTAGACACCAACAAATGCAATTTAGTCATAGATTTCATGAAAATGTTTAATGAGACTCCATCATCCTAGGTGAAAAATGTATGACCCAACATGATGTAACATGAACCCTATGGTGACCTTATCAAAACAAATTTTTAAAATTTTGAGTCTAATAACAGTGGCTCCAGTGGGGATGGTGTGCCCCTGTGGTACACCAAAGAACCTATAGTTCCAGTGCCATCCATCTTTTGGAAGTAAACTTTTGAAATTTCCCAACCTTTCTTCAAACTCTTATGGCTTTCACCTCGGGCTCAAGCTTGATTATTACTACTGAAAAACCAAATTTGTACTTACTGAAAATATGCTCAGTCTACTTTGAGATTATTCACACACACTCCTATGTACCCTAACAGTTGCAATATTCATGTTTGATTCAAACAACATGAAATCTCCAATAAATCCATTCAATGAGCTGATCTGATACTTGAACCCCTTGACTATTCTTGAACCAAAAGAAAATTGTATTCTGAAAAGATAAAGGTAAGAGAGAATGGGTCTATTTTTCACAGTGAAAAAACAATTGAAAAGTTGGACTATAGGACTCTTCCATGTAATTAGCTATGGGATCAAATAAGACATAATTTATTGATATCTCTTTAAGCTCTTAATGACAAATTGATCCTGGATATCCCTTTCATTTTCTTGATCAAGGTTGGACCTTGATTTCAACTCTACAATATCAAGTTCATAACCATATTCTTCCTTTATCTGTAAGTCAAATGGTATAACAATTTCCTCCTTTTTGGGAGGAAGAAGACCTACCAAGAACTGTTTAAGATCTTGAAAATCATATGATCCAATTTTAACATCCAATAGTTCAATTTCATTCTCTAATCTTTCAGCAGTTAAACCAAGAAAACAAATTGTATTTTCAAGTGTGAGTCCACTGGATTTCAAACATCGAAATACTATTGTGGAGAAATGTTCATCTATCTGAAATTATGCTAACTCATCCCTTACACTTTGTAACATTTCATCATATAAAGGGTTTGCCACATACCCTGTCATCTTGAATCACCATGAATGTTCTGAAATTTGGATTTTTCCCAGTGAAGTCGCTCTAAACTTTGAAGCTCGGGATCTTGAAAAATGGAGTCGCTAGGTGAGTTGTACAACCTTCCTGTGTTTGGCTTCTGTTTACCATCAGAAGTCAAATCCGAACCCTATCGTTCTTCCTAGAGAAAATTTAGACCTTCTCCCCGGTAACGGCGCCAAAATGTTATCACCAAATTGACTCATGTTGGGCTGTTGCAATGGTCAACTTGGAATAACTATTTCAAACCAGCTTTTGACTGAAAATTAGCCTCTTCAGTCTAAGAGGGCTCTCTCAACTTATCAAAGGATTTGCAATGAAAACTCTATTAGATGGCTAACTATATAATAATTACTTGATTGTAAATGCTTACAGGTAAAAAATGTAGAATATTTACTACCATTGGGCTTACGAAGTCAGTGCTAGGGAACTCAATGAAAATGGCTCTCCTTGTGGAAGCTGAGGCATGTATATATTTAAATGAAAGGACAACACACACAGAATTTACTCAATAGATAAATGTTCAAAGGAAATGAGAGCATAAGAAACATGAATTCTCAGTAATGAACATTAAGATATTGAAAGAAGGACATTGAGAAAGATATACAATAGCTTAATGCTTGAAGGAAGTCAGAGCATGAGAAGCACGAATTCTGAGTAATCAAACATTAATATATTGAAAAAAGGTAGCAATATATATAGGACAAGGTACATGAAAACATCAAATGAATCTCATGTGAAGGAGAAAGCCCACAGCCACTGTTTATTACTGATCAGAACAATTTACAATAGTAGTAGTCACAAGTAACATCCTCCAACCCTCTGTTATTCGATATTCTGCCTATTAATAGGCTTCAGCACCTTCACATTGGATCTGACTTCAATTTGGGCCTTCGAATCCTTCTCTTGACACCTAATCTAACTAAAAAACCAAATACATGGTAATGATAATGACACCTACTAACTTTAGGAGTTAGAGACCTAATAGGACTCAACTACCTATTTATTACCTCCACTTATATAATAGTGGGATCATTACATAGATAAGGATCTAGTGCTCGAATGGAATTCTCCATGCCATAAGACATAAATACAATTTCCAAGAATTTAGTAACGGTTGTCCTATTTTCTAGGAAAAAGTCAATAACAACTATAATTTGTCTTCATGTTGTTTTGTATGAGTGGTACATATGTCAAGTGATGGGTCTCAGTTGAGATGTCTCCATATATGTTTATATACCTCCACACAGCTTCCTAGTCTTCCATATGTCCTTTGAACCTTCACAAATTCTTCAAAACCCCTCGCTGCAAAACAGAGCATCTTTAGGCAATTTCGTCGCAAGTTTTCGTAGCGTATGAAAACCCGCTTTTCACCTATTTCCTTGACACCTTTGTTGTTCCAATACCTTTTTTATGCCAATACGCCTTGAAAACCATCAATCTCCCTCCATAGTTCTTGACAAAACTGAGTTTTAAGGCAAAAATGCACCTACAGAATTTTCGTGGTGTATTTCTAGCCTCAAGCCTGAGGTACGCTACGAAATTGTCCAAAAAGAAAAAATTTGCTAATTTCAAGATTGTCTTCAAAAATTGGTCTGTAGGTCTGTAAGATGATATGATGAAGTATGTTACAACAGAAATAGGTTCAAACCACCTCTTATCCTCCTCAAGAAACAACATTTTCACCATTCAGCAAGTTTCCCTATTAATAAAAACAAAGCTGTTTTTCTGAATTTTAGAGCTTATAACTGATCTTATATCTCCATATCCTTGATGTCTGTTAAAAAAAAGAAGGAGGTTTTTGTAGATTAGTTCTTTCTGAAGAAAAACCTCTCTTGAGTTTTTGAAAACCATCTCCAGTTGTCCATAATCGGCATTATAAAAAACATTTATAAAACAGGAAATTTCTGCATTTTGAAAATGGGTCCCATAGACATCTTCAAATCTCCAAACTGGTAGCACCTGTGAGAAAATTTAAGGAGGTTATTTTTCCTTGTTCTGTGCTTGAAAATATCCTCTCTCATAATTTCTGAATTTATCTCTATTCATCCATAATCTTCTTTTGAAGTTGATTGCTCCCACAATCCAAAAACGCAGCAAATACCCTTGTAGCTCTAGCAAATTCAAGCAACCTGAATTGGTGAATGCTTCAGCAAAGTTAGGGTCCTCCATGAATAGCTTAAATTCATGAGCTCCTGTCTAACCATAGAGACTCCTTTGTATGCCTTCTCCTTCATGGCAATCTCCCTTTATAACCAAGTTGCTCTCTTAAAAAGGTGACACTTGTAAAGACAAATTGAACAAGAAGCTGCTTGGTGTGGTGAGGCCGCTCTCAAACAATGATAATGAGATGCTTCACATGCAAGAATGAATGTTGATTGAAAAATAGCAGATTCGGGTAAAGTTTTCAAAGTGATTTTGACAACTCAGAGTTTGATGATGACACATGACCATAAAAAGCAATAGAATCATTCATAATGAATTCAAATGACCTCACCCTTCACCTATTTAATCAAAAAGTGACAACTCACACCATTTTGGCCCTTTCTGCAGAAAAGCACATTTTCGTAGCGAAAATGATCTAACAACTAACATATTAGCTATGAAACTATTAGGCAGTTTCGTAGCAAAATCTCCTGATTTGCCTTGTAAAACGCGGCGAAACTGTGAAAAACTGATAGGTGGAGTGTTTTATGATTTAAATGCATGGGTATGAAAACTAGATGATATGAGGCTTGACTTGACTTAAATGACATGATCAAAAGGGGATATTAAACCTTAAGGTAGACACCAAAAAATGCAATTGTCATAGATTTCATGAAAATGTTTTATGAGGCTCCATCATCCTAGGTGAAAATGTATGACCCAACACGATGTAACATGAACCCTATGGTGACCTTATCAAAACAAATTTTTAAAATTTTGAGTGTGATAAAGGTAGTTTCATTCATGTGGATCCAATCAAGATAAAATCTACCTAGAGGAATAGGAGAATTGGTGAGGATAGGGTAGCAAAACAATTGGATCGTTTTCTGATAAAAGAAGAGATGGTTTCTCAAACTCCTTTTATCAAGCAATGGGTAGGCACAAGAGCTGAATCAGACCATTTCCCAATTTTCCTGGAATTGAAAGGTGCTAGCAGAAAACCTGGTGCACCTTTTAAATTCAATCCTTCATGGCTAAAAGACCCCTCTAATGATGCTCTTATAATACATATGTGGAGCTCATTGGTTGACCCCCAGGGTCTTTCTCTTACCCAAGTTTTCATGTAAAAGTTAAAAAGATTGAAACAGACTACCATATTTTGGGCAAGAGAAAAAAAATAAGGGATGAAGCCACCCTTAAATCCATTGAGATTGCATTACAGGAAATGGAAAGTTTGGAAGGGGATGGATACGAGTCATAAGAGAAAAAGTAGCGAATTAAGCAAATGGAAAATGAAAAATGAAGAATTCTGAAAGAGGCGAAAGAACAATGGAGACAAAAAAGTAGGGCTATATGGCTCGAGGTTGGAGATGAAAATTCAATTTTTTTCCAAAATTATGCCTAAGGGCAGGAAAACTCAAATACCATTTTGGAAATGAGAAAATAAGATGGTGGACTGGCAAACTCTTTTGACGAGCTAGCCTCTATAGGAGTCTCACATTTCAAGTAGCTATACAAGGCCCGGTCAGAGGCCATTATTGCTGAAGTTATACAAGTGGCACAGACTTTTTTGAGTTTTGTTGAGGAGGATGATAATGAGTTTCTCATGGCCCCAATTACAAAAGGGGAAGTGGAAGGGGTCATAAAATCTATGCAAAAGGATAAGAGTTTGGGCACAGATGACTGGACTGTGGAATTTTTTCAGCATTTCTTTGAGATCCTTGGGGAGGAATTGGTTGGGGTGGTGGAGGAATCCAAAATTAGGGGTTTTGTTCATTAAACCTTCAACACAACTTTCTTGGCACTAATCCCAAAATCAGATGGCCCTCAACATTTTGATGATTATAGACCTATCTCCCTTTGCAACTATACCTATAAAATTATTGCAAAATCTATTGCCAATTTCCTCAAACCTATCCTCTCCCGCAATATCTCAAAGGAGCAATTTGGTTTTCTTGTTGGGCGACAGATTCATGAGGCAATCGGAGTCGCTCAGGAATCTCTTCACAATATCAAAAAACTAAATAAAAAAGGATGTATTGTCAAAATCGATCTATCAAAGGCCTATGACAAAATCAGTTGGATGTATCTTCGTTTTCCCTTTCTAACTTAGGCTTTGGTATTGGCTTCATAAACTGGGTTATGGGGTGCATAACAAATGTGAGCTTTGCAATACTCATCAATGGGGCAGCTTCTCCTTTTTTTTCATAGTCAACGTGGACTGCGGCAGGGATGTCCACTCTCCCTTTACTTTTCCTTCTTGCAACAGAAGGACTTAGGCAACTTATTCACGCAGTATCAAGAGGGGAGCTTTCAAGGGTATTGTTGTTGCAATAAACCTCTTTATCTCTCACCTTTTTGTCAATGACATTATTTTGTTCTATGATGGCTCTCAGGGTGAACTACTATTTCTTCAAACTGCTCTGGAATTGTTCCTAAAATCCAGTAGTATGAGCATAAATTCCCATAAGTCATCCATATCTTATAATGGACTCTCGAGGGAGGAGATCCATCATACACAATCTATGTTCCCTTTTAACATAAAATCTATCTCGGGGAGATTTAAAAACCTGGGTTTCTTCCTAAAGCCGGACACTTACAGGAAAACTGACTGGAAATGGTTAGTTTCCAAAGTAGAAAAGAGTAAAACATTGGAGCTTCAATGTAGAAATTTCTCATTTCCCACCCCGGTTTTCACTTTCACCTTATTTATCCAAAATAGTTAAATGCCCTTTCCCATATCCATACATTCAACAAATGGAAAATAAATTTTGCTGAAAACACAAATTCTGGAAATATTACAGAATGTTGGAAAATGCAGAAATAAATATCAGCACATACAAACAGCCATTCAACACATTTAAACACAGTGATTTTTGGTCAAGGTGACCCTGGAAAAACCCCCTACAACTCTTGGGGAAAACCAGTTCGAAAGCTACTTCTTATTTCTGGAAAATGCTTTTTACAGTGAGAGAAATATTCAGCAAAAATCAGCAAATAAACTTTACAACTTATCTCGTTTTTCGTGCTTAACCACCGCCTCGGAAAATGTGCAAACAGCAAAAACATAATAGCAATAAATGATGTACGGCCTCCTTGATTTTCGTGCCCAGAAAATCTGCAATAAATGCAGCAGTACGGCCTCCTCGATTTATGTGCAAGACAGCAATAAATGCTGCTTTACGGATCTCGATTTTTGTGCCAAAAGAACAGCAGAAACTTGCTGTACGGAATCTGCCTCGATTTCCATGCAAGAGGACAGCCACTTGTTGTATGGCCTGCCTAGAAGTTCGTGCCAAATATAACAGCCCTCTGCTGCCTCGAAAACTAAGCCAAACTGTTGTACGGCCTCTTGGAAATCGTGCCAAAAAGCTGTTGTATGGTCTTCTAGAAAATCGTGCCAAAAACTGCCTTGGAATGAGTGCCAAACTCTGTTGTACGGACTTGTTAAACCGTTGCCTTGGAATGTGTGCCAAGCTGCTGCCTCCTTCTCCTCACTGCCCAGAAATCTCCCTTGCTCTCTTGCTCTCCTTCTCCCAATCTGCTCATGAAAGAATGAATGACCTTTTCCTCTTTTTCCTCCTTTAACCTAACCCTAAGTGACTTTTGGGGAATCCCTAAATCCAATGGCTGAAATAGATTGACATCTAGGGCTGAGATTAAATGCTCATTTAAATCTCACTTTCTATTTTTTAATTCACCCCACTTTAATAAAGACCCACTTAGTCATTTATTTCCAAAGTCACTTTTCCTTTCTAATTTTACATTGACTTTATTAAAGTCACTTTAAAATTAGACTTTAATAACTTTATCACTTAAAGTCACTTTTAAATTAGATTTGACTTTATAACTTTATAAAGTCACTTTAGGAGAAAAAATTAAATTCTTTTGGACACTTTTCCCTAGGCCAAAGATCAAAGCCTTAGGGAACCACCTGTCCTCCGGTAACCAAATTTCAACACTCCCTCTTACTGAGGAAGGTGTTCCTCACCACACCCATCTTGTCTCTGAAGTAGACATGCTTGCTCCGTGGTAAGGCTTTGGTAAGAATATCTGCAACCTGCTCATCAGTGGGAATATACTCAAGCTTCACAGCTCCTTTCTGAACATAGTCTCTGATGAAATGATATTTGATCCCGATATGCTTTGACCTGTCATGAAATACTGGATTCTTCGTGAGTTTAATGCAACTCTGATTATCACAGTAAATCACTGAAGGTCTCAACTGCTGACCAAATAAGCCAAACAACATCTTGCGAAGCCAGATGGCCTCACAACTAGCTAGACTGGCTGCCATATACTCTGCTTCCGCTGAACTCAATGCTACTGACTGCTGCTTCCGGCTGAACCATGACACCACTGCCGATCCCAACCCAAAACAACATCCTGAAGTATTCTTCCTATCAGAAGCACAACCTGCCCAATCAGAATCAGTGTAACTTGCCAATCTCACTCCATCCCCTTGCCTGTAGTCCAGACAATAATCCACTGTCCCCTGCAAGTACCGCAAAATGTGTTTTGCAGCCACCCAGTGAACCTTCCTAGGCTCACACATAAATTGACTCATCGTGTTGACTGCAAAAAAAATATATGGTCTAGTGTTGACCAAATACATCAAGGAACCAATCAGCTGTCTATACAATGTGGGATCCACCAACTCGGAATCCGAAGCATGAAGCTTCTTCCAGTTGGTGATCATCGGTGTGGACATGGGTTTACAATCCTCCGTGTGGAATCTGCCAAGGATTTCCACAATATACTTTCCCTGCCCCAGGAAGAAATGCCCCTCCTCCTGCCACACCTCCAAACCCAAAAATTAATGCATCAAGCCGATGTCCTTCATCTCAAACACTGCCGCAAGATCTCTCTTGCAGTGCTCTATGAGTCTCTCTTCATCTGTAATGACTAATTCATCCACATACAACACCAGAATGAGAGGCTCCTCACCTATCACAATATAGTAAAGGTTCGGATCTGCCTCACTCTTTTTGAAACCCATCCCCTGCAAGTATGTATCTATCCTAGAGTACCAAGCTCTGGGAGCTTGCTTCAGGCCATAAAGGGCCTTCTTCAGTCTGCACACATGGGACTCCTTCCCATGCACCTCAAAGCCCTGTGGCTGCTCAATGTACACCTCCTCCTATATGAAGCCATTGAGAAATGCGGTCTTCACATCCATCTGGTGGATCTTCCAACCCATCTCTGCTGCTATAGATATAATGGAGCGGATGGAAGTATATCGAGCCACAGGAGTGAAGGTCTCCTCATAATCAACTCCCTCTACCTAGGAGAAGCCTCGAGCCACAAACCTCGCTTTGAATTTCTCAATGCTGCCATCTGCAGCATGTTTTACCTAGTAAAGCCATCTGTAAGTAACCACGGATTTTCCCTCAGGCCTCGACACCACCTCCCAAACATCATTCTTCATGATAGAAGAATACTCCTCCTGAATGGCCTCACTCCAGACCTGCTGGCTAGCTGCCTCCTCATAGCTAGAAGGCTCAGAGTCAAGGATGCTGGTAGCCATTTCCATATAGCTACAAAACCTCTCAGGTGGTCTGCTCTCTCTGACCGGCCTCTTAGGCTCAGCAACAGATGTGGCATCTCTCAAGGTGTCCTGAAGCCACTTGGGCTTCCTCTTCCCTAAGTGCACTTCTCCCGCCGGAGAATAAAACTCCTCCTCCTCAACATCAGGAGCCTGAACTCCTGACTGTCTGTCTGCTGTCCTCCTGCCTGCACCTGAACCTGTAGATGCTGAGGTACCGTGTGAACTATCCATCAGTGGACTCCCCAGTGAACTGCTCTGTGGACTGCTTTGCGTGCTGCCCATAGCTCCACCCCTCTGACTCTGCGAGCCACTCCCCACTGACGGACCTGACATCGTCATAGATGTACCTTCGGATCCTCCTGATCCCTGCCCACTGGATCCCTGCGACTGACTCAACTGCTGCTGAGGGTCTGGCTGATCCAGATACTCTAACTCCCGTGACCTCCTAAAGGCCCTGTCCTCCTCGAACTTCACATCCCGCCTGACAACAACTTTCCTCTGTGCAGGAATGTAAATCCGAAAGGCCTTTGAGGTCTCACTGTAGCCCACAAAGACACCCTTCTCTGTGGTGGGCTCTAGTTTGGTCCTCTTCTCCTTGGGTATGTAGGAGTATGTGATGCACCCAAAGATACGAAGATGACCAATATCAGGCTTCTTCCCAGAAAAAGCCTCCTCCGGAGTCATGTGCCCCAAGGCACGATGCGGACTCCTCTTCTGCAAGTAAACAGCTGTGTTGCAGGCCTCTGCCCACAAAAACAATGGCAACCCCTGATCATGTAACATGGCTTTGGCAGCCCCTCCGATGGATCTGTTCTTCCTCTCCGCAACCTCGTTCTGTTGGGGGTTGTAAGGAACAGTGAACTCCCTCCTAATGCCTGCCTCCACACAATAGTCAACAAACTATCCAAGGGTGTACTCTCCTCCATTGTCCGACCTCAAGGACTTGATCTTCCGACCTGTCTGTGTCTCCACAAGAGCTCTGAACTCCTGAAACCGCTTGAAGACCTCACTCTTGGTCTTCAAGAAATAAATCCAGGTCCTCCTAGAGTGATCATCAATGAATAACACATAGTACTCATATCCACTCAAGGAAACATGAGACATCCGACCGCTCACATCGGAATGAATCAAATCAAGTATCCCAGCCGCTTTGCTGTCACTGCTGGGAAAAGGGGATTTGGCAAACTTGCCCATCGCACATCCTCTGCAAGTATCAAAGTGATCAGTACTGAAATCTGGCACACCTGTAGTGATCTCCCGCAAGGTCCTCAAGGCTCCATGATACATATGCCCCATCCTGCGGTGCCAAATCTCACACAGCTCAGAACTGCTAGCTTTGCTGTCGGTGCTACTGCTCAATGCCAAAAGGGGCTGAAATGAAAACTTGTACACCTTTGCATGGCGTACACCTATCACTCTAGCTGAATCAGCTGGAGTGCCCCTGGGATACATCAGCACCTGTCCTCCCCTGAACAGTACCTCATATCCTCTATCCTCCAAAGCTGAGACGGATATGAGGTTCTTCCTCATCCCTAGCACATAAAGAACATCTGACACCTTCAAGGGAGGTTTGGGTTCCCTATGAAATGTCAGTGTTCCCACACCGACTGCTCTAACAACTCTGTCATCACCGAGTACTACCTCTATATCAGTGCCACTCTCCGAAAGCTCTGAGAAGTACTCACGGACTCCTGTCATGTGACGTGAAGCCCCACTGTCCACATACCAGATACCCGAAGATGCTCCACTAATCGAGGGAAATGCATGCTCCCTCTGAACCTCTATGGCAGATGATCCCGCACTAGAGGACTCACACGCAGTGAACCCAAACTCCCGATCAAAACGATCTGCAAAGTCCTCAACCTCTGCTGAAGCTGCCATGCTCTGGTTCTTCCCCTTCTTCTTCTTCTTCTCCGGACACACAACTGCATAGTGTCCCATCTTCTGACAATTCCAACACTTCACCTTAGAATAGTCCTTCTGTGTGTTATCCTGTTTACCTTTACCTTTGCCTTTGCCCCCACCATTGCTTGTGGAAGCCTGCTTCTTCCCTTTGCCTTTCTTGCGTCCTGCCAACAGTGCTACATCCTCATCCTGCTCAATTGGCTTGGCTGCCCCAAGCTGACCTTTCCTGATCTCTGTCTGAATGCAATCATCTCAAAACCTCTCCCATGTGGGAAGGGTCTCACGTGCACAAACCCCATCAGCAAAGTTCATCCATGAACGGGGGAGGCCATTCACTGCAATCCGCACCAACTCAGTGGGTGGAATGACCTCTCCAATCGCTGCCAACTCATCTCTCACATTAGTAATCTTTGTGAGATATCCAGCTGCACTATCAGTCTTACCCATCTTAATGGTTTTCAGCTTCTCCTTCAAGACCATTTTCCGGTTCTCATTGATACTCTGGTAGAGATTGGACAATGTTGTCCACATCTCATGAGCATTTCTCTTTCCTCTCACATGAGGAATGCAATAGTCTTTGATTCCGTCTAGAATCAGTCTCTTACCCTTGTTGTTCTTTCTATTATATGCTGCCAATTGAGTAGCATCAGTAGGCACATTAACAGGTTGCTGTGTGGTATGAACCATGATATCCCAGACTTCTGCCTCCTCAAAGATACTCTGCATTCTCTCCTTCCAAACGTTGTAATTGGTATGCCCATCCAACCTATCCTCCACCCTCAATCCCAATGACATCCTGCTATCCTAAAACTGAAAAATAGCACTGCTGTAGTAAATATAAAAATTATGTTTGTGAAAAATCAGCTTGCTGGAATTTTTCGAGTGAAAAATCAGCAGGCTGTATTTTTCTCCTTGCTGTCCCAAACTGCACTTTCAGCACTCAACCTCTGATACCATGTAGAAATTTCTTGTTTCCCACCCCAGTTTTCAGTTTCACCTTATTTCTCCAAATAGTTAAATGCCCTTTCCCATATCCACACATTCAACAAATGGAAATAAATTGCTGAAAACAAAAATTCGGAAATATTGTATTTAGAAAATGCGTAAAATAAATACGCACATACAAAATGTACCATTCAATACACACATTTAAACACAAGGATTTTTGGTCAAGGTGACCCTGGAAAAACCCCCTACAACTCTTGGGGAAAACCAGTTCGAAAGCTCCTTCTTATTTCTGGAAAATGCTTTTTACAGTGAGAGAAATATTCAGCAAAAATCAGCAAATAAATTTACAACTTATCTTGTTTTCCGTGCTTAACCACTGCCTCGGAAAATGTGCAAACAGCAAAAACAGAACAGCAATAAATGATGTACAGCCTCTTTGATTTTCATGCCCAAAAAATCTGCAATAAATGCAGCTGTACGGCCTCCTCGATTTATGTGCAAGACAGCAATAAATGCTGCTTTACGGATCTCGATTTTTGTGCCAAAAGAACAGCAGAAACTTGCTGTACAGAATCTGCCTCGATTTCCATGCAAGAGGACAGCCACTTGCTGTACGGCCTGCCTAGAAGTTCGTGCCAAATAAAACAGCCCTCTGCTGCCTCGAAAACTGAGCCAAACTGTTGTACGGCCTCTTGAAAATCGTGCCAAAAAGTTGTTGTATGGTCTTCTAGAAAATCGTGCCAAAAACTGCCTTGGAATGTGTGCCAAACTCTGTTGTACAGACTTGCTGAACCGCTGCCTTGGAATGTGTGCCAAGCTGCTGCCTCCTTCTCCTCACTGCCCAGAAATCTCCCTTGCTCTCTTGCTCTCCCTTCTCTCAATGCAGCTCATGAAAGAATGAATGACCTTTTCCCTCTTTTTCCTCCTTTAACCTAACCCTAAGTGACTTTTGGGGAATCCCTAAATCTAATGGCTGAGATAGCTTTAGATCTAGGGCTGAGATTAAATGCTCATTTAAATCTCACTTTCTATGTTTTAATTCACCCCACTTTAATAAAGACCCACTTAGTCATTTATTTCCAAAGTCACTTTTCCCTTTCTAATTTCACATTGACTTTATTAAAGTCACTTTAAAATTAGACTTTAGTAACTTTATCACTTAAAGTCACTTTTAAATTAGATTTGACTTTATAACTTTATGAAGTCACTTTAGGGGAAAAACTAAATTCTTTTGAACACTTTTCCCTAGGCCAAAGATCAAAGCCTTAGGGAATCACCTGTCCTCCGGTAACCAAATTTCAACGAGAAATTTTTGGACGGAGTTGTTTTCTTGTTTGGGTACTCAATTAGCTCATAGCTCATCTTATCATCCTCAATCTGATGGTCAAACTGAGATAGTAAATAAATGTTTGGAAGGATATCTTCGTTGTTTTGTATCTGATAAACAAACACAATAGGTCAAGTGGTTACCTCTTGCTGAATGGTGGTATAACACTTCCTTCCATACTGCAGCAAAAATGACCCCATTTATGGCACTTTATGGATATCATCCACCATCCATCACATCATCTTTAAGGGAAAATTCGAAGGTTCAAGCGGTGGAAGATCACATCGAGCATCAGCAAGAAGTTCTCCAACTCTTAAAGGATAACCTAAATTTGGCACAAAATCGAATGAAACAACAGGCAGATCAACATCGCAGCGAGAGAAATTTTGATGTAGGAGATTGGGTATTTTTACGGCTACAACCATACAAACAAATATCCCTCAAGCAAGCTAAGAAGGATAATAAATTATCGCCAAAGTACTATGGTCCTTACAAGGTGTTGCAAAAGATTGGTACTATGGCATACAAATTGGAGCTTTCTGCTTCTTCGCGAGTGCATCCATTTTTCCATGTTTCATGCTTAAAGAAGGTTATAGGTGAAAATCTTCCAGTTCAAACAATATTGTCAGAACTTGATGAGGAAGGAAAAAACATATTACAACTTGAAGCGGTCATGGAAACAAGAACTCGGCTACTACAAAATCAATCAATTTCAGAGTATCTCATCAAGTGGAAGAACTTACCCACTGAAGATTCTACATGGGAGGACAACACTTTTTTGAAGGAGAGGGGCATGTTAGGTCCCTATATTACTAGTTTAGTCCATTATTGTTATTAATATATCCCCCTTATTGTTATTGTTGTACTCCTGTAACCCAATATTGTTATTATTGTGCCCTTAAATTATTATTGTTAGGTCGGCTAGGATTATATTGTGGCTCCATGGACTCCTATATATAGAAGGAGGTTTTGGTCATTTGTAGCATCCAAGAATTGTTCATTTATGTAATGTATTTGAGGTTGCCCCCATGAAGTGGTTGATTTCTAAGGCGTTGATCTCTCTTTTCTTCTATTTTTGGAGTTGGTTTCACAACAGCACAGAGAGATACGCAGGGAGGGCCAGCGAGTCCCTCAAGTGTCAGGTATTCTCCGAAGGTCCGGAGAAAATTGATCTTAGGTGTATCTCAAGAACTTTCTCAATTATTTCTTCCAGTCTTTTCTTGTAAAGGATTCTTGTTGAAGATTAATATATAAACCCTCATATGTTGCACCGGTTTTCCCACATTGGGTTTTTCCGGGGACAATTGTCCAAAAATAAATATGTCATTGTGATTGTTTCTTGTGCTTTCATTTTACTGTTCTTTTCTCTATATGTACTTGAGTAATAATTGCAGTAGTATTTATTTCAAAATTTCTTGTAAGGGTTTTGTAAATAACTTATTGTGGAAATAAGTAGGAGAAATTGAATCTATAACTGCAGTAGAAATTCTGAATATAAATTTTCACAGATCTCTCACGTGAACTCCTAACCATACGTGAGCTGGCGTCACGCTTGGTTATGCCTTATGGTCATATGGACTAGCAATCTAGCCTTAAATCCATGCCTTACTCGACCCGATAAATCATGCCACGACCATGGACAAGGTAAAAAGGCTAAGGAAAGGAGATAAGGCTTCCACCTGGTTTGCCTTATGGACCTTCTGTGAATGATCGCAACCCTAGCTTGGCCATAGTGATTCTGCCTGGACCTTGGGCCATAACGATATACTGGTTCTGGAATATGGTGATTTTCTTAATGGCATTCGCCTATTCTCTATGCAACTTGCATAACTGGACTGAGAGATAATTCCATCACACAGTCTTAAACCTAGTGGTTTTATAAGAGATACACCACTTGGATTACCACCACACTGGATTGAAGTACATTATTGCTCCTTGCTAGGCTCAGGAGGTTCAGCCAATCTCCTCAAAAGCAACTTAAACACACAACCATACCATTGACAGTGATGCACACATCATGCGCACTGTGTTGTCATCAACACAAGCTAATCACTAACCCCATTAATTTCTCAAGCTTACACAGAGGTTGATTTAACCCTATGAGCAGCGAAATTCACTCCGTCCCACACCCATACAACACAAAAAATTTCAACTGATCCTGCAACAGTCATACAAAGGACTAGGTGCCCAACACATGCAGTCCTTTTATCATGTGCTCCCTGCACTCCCATGGATGTATTCACATCTACAAAACCTGCATGAAAGGCATGAGTGCCAAACATACATCCAGGACCATTCTACAAAACTCTAAAGCCTTCAAGCTCAAGGAACCAAACATTCCTCATACAACAACATTAAGTCAGGCATTTGTATTTAGTTTCATACATGATGGCACTGCTAGTAAGGCCATGGTGCCTAGGAGACATGCTTCAGAAATTTAAAGCTTACAAGCTTAAGAGGACCAACTATTCTTCTTACAGACAACAATGGGATGGGTATTCGTATTCAAATTCTCTGCCAGGAATCACCAATGCAAGATCACAATACATAGTGACATACATCAAAACTTCCTTTCCTTTCTAGCACAAGAAACCATAAACCAGTCATGCAACAAGTGCAACATCAATCAATAGTCCAACAAGGACACAATAGCAAGGAATGCATTTAAACCCTTGCCTTGTCTAGTCCAGGAAACACAAACCCCAGTCAACAAGACATATACCGATTTAGTAACGCCTAGACCATGAGAAGGATGGAACGTAGATTCTAAGTCTTGGCACACTTCTCTTGGAAAATCAACCATACAAGACGAGTCGACCAATTTATTCAAGGATTAAGTACTTTCCATTATTCCTACTCAAATGTGCAGATGAGAGCTAACAAGAGCTCGCAATAAAATCATGGTTATATCATTAGAAGTGTGAAAAGACTATCATGTTGGTTTCCATAAAATAGACAATGTATGCAGCACCATTGGAGCATTCTCCAAGCCAAGCACCCTAACTGTAATCAGCTATGTAATAGGAATCTACCACATCGATCCAACACATTCCACGAGTAATGCCAATCAACCATATCAGACAATTGAGTAAATACTACAATCACATATCATACCTCACACACTAGTGGCACCATTTCAAATCAGAAATGCAAACATATTTTCATTGTACATAAAGAACATGAGAAACACTTATCTCAAGAGCTATTGGCAATTGAGTTTGGGACAATGGCTCTCCCCCCAACCATAGACAATTGCAGCCAAGCGAGACACTTGCAGTTGTCACTCCCGAGCTAGATTCCAGAGATTGAGGTGGAGTGCTTTTAGAGGGAAGCCTTCAACAAATGCGCAGTTGAACCAGATAACCACCATGCCAACTTGCCTTCATCCCCAAGGCAAGCCACTGCTCTTTGTAATGCTTGTGCCCAACAATTTCCAATAGGGATCTTCAACTGGATTATAGCTCTCTTCAACGCCCAACAACACGGCTCGAGTTGCTACCTTTTTTTACTCTTCCATGGAAGTTCTAAAATGCCACTGTCCATGCCTCTTCTGCAACTTTTTCGTGCTAGGAAGTTCTTTTCTCCCTCTACGTATTCTGCAAGTGTGTGTTTTTCAAACCTTTTCGAGAGCGCATGTATCCTTGGGTTGAATAACTTTTGGGTCCTCCTCCACGACTAACTGCCCCCTCTGCTACACAGTCTCGTAGCAATGCCCTCCATGTTGCTTTAATGTTTTGTCATATTCTTACTTTCTAAAGGAGTCAAAGAACACCTGCCCCTATCCCTTTTCTGCCACATATTTTATTACATAGTCAGCCCACTCAAGCAACCACGACTGATATTTAAAACAACAATTCCATCAAGCAATGGAATTTGTGTCCTTATCTCAGCCTTTTAATTTATAAAAGTATTTACATTGCATACATGAGGATAAGAAATTGGGGTGTTACAGCTTTTCACCTACTAATTCTCGAATCTCACCATTGTATGTGCAAAGTATGGTGTAAACCATGGAGAAGGATATAATGAATATTTTTCTACCCAAGGTCGATTGTAGTTGTCATGACAATGTTGGTCATAATTCTAATTTCTAATGAATCCCAAATAAGTAACTTGAAATTTTCATACTTTGGGCTCAAAATGAAGAAAAGTTGGAACTCAAAAGTGCCCCAAAGTTGTTATGACGATGAATGTTGGTCATAGTTCTAATGAATCACAAATAAGTAACTTGAAGTTTTACTGCATTGGGCTAAAAACATAGAAATGTCGGAACTCAAAAGTGCCCCCAACAGAGGGAGTTGCTTGGGATGCAATGCAAGGATACCTAATGAGAGTTTATTAAAAAAAAAAATATGCTTTGTTGTTTAATGTTCAAGAATGGCTTATGTGTTGATTTGGGGTAGAGCATCGGATGTGCTCTAAGTCTCAAACTTTGTGGAGAGGCTTAGACACATGTATTCCACATAACCCATAAACTGTTTGGGGAAATTCCACCCAAAGACAGTTTTATTTAATAAATTAGTTATTTTTAATGAGACACTAAGACTAAACTTAGGAAATTAAAATAATTAATGGGTATTAATCTAAACTGTAGGTGAAACTTCTAGAAAAAGCAGATCAAGTCAAAATGTAATCTTAGCCGTTGATTAGAGATCTAATCTCGACCATGGAAGTCTCAACGAGAAAACTATGAAGAATACTCGAGGGTCATTTGGAAAAATACACCGAGAGATCAAGATATCGAAATTTCTGAAGTGAGTAGTGCTCAGAGGAAAACTTTGATCGAGAGATTCTCACACAGTTGAGTGGCAGAGACAGTTTTGGTCAAAGGATCTTCTCTGGGGCCAAAAATACTCAGCAAAGAGGCAGAGAAAGACGTAGACAAAGCAGTGCAGAGCCTAAAGAGGGTGCCGCAACACCCAGAGAGGGTGACGCAGGGCCACGAAGGCCACACGCAGAGGCAGCGCAGTATTCCGAGCAGAAGTTTGAGTTCCAGCAGGGAGATCGAAGTTTTGAGCCAGGAGGGTTGGAATCGAGATTTCTGAGGGCTGAACAATTCAGAAGAGGAGGTGACGCAGTCCATCAAAGGCCCCCACGTAGGCCTACGCAATTACTGCGCAGAGGCAGCGTAGAGGGTGTTGGGGTTTCATCAGTTCAGCTATTGGATCAGCCGGGACTTGCAGAGTGAGGTAATCTCACAATTTGTCTTTCTTCTGCCAAGTGATATTCTCTATACTGGATAGCCAGCAAGGCATCCAGAGATTGTATTCAAATATCACTGCTGCTTAATAATAAAACCCTCAAATACGTTGCACCGGTTTTCCCACATTGCGTTTTTCGGTGACATTTGTCCAAAAACAACGGTGTCCTGTGTGATGTTTTTCTTTTGCTCAGTTCCTGGTTTCGCATATTAATTTAATTAAGTGAAGGTTGCTTCAGTAAGTGCTTTAGTATTTACAGAAGAAATTTTCAAATAACTTGTTAACGTAATTTACAAGTAGTAGAAGTTAATTCAATTTACTACAGTAGGATTCCAGATCTAGGACTTGGAATTTTCACATGGTATCTGAGCGTTGCAGGTGAAACAAGAAGAGCAGAGCCAACACTGAGCAAGAGGCCAAATAGTTGCAGAAAGCAGCAGTTCGAATCCCCAAAGGGATTGCGCAATCAGGCTAGAAGGGTTGAAGTTTCGCGAAAAGTCTCTCTCTAAATGAGTCGACAGAGAGGTAGGACTTCCAAATCGAGATTTTGCCAAGCCAGAGGTTGCAGCGCAGAGCTGGCAGGACGCAGTTTTTCTACAAGCAATTTTTTGCTGGGTAGAAAGTTGTCAAAAGAGAAAGAAGAAGCATAGTGAGGGAATTTTCTTCCTCAGGGAGTTCCTAGCTGGGGAATTCCATTTTTCCGTGATCAGAGCAGCGGCAGATCTACAAGCTCTAGTAAGGAGTGCGTAAGCCAATCCAGTGTTGCGCAGAGGGGGAAGAGAGCGAGCAAATTCGACATTTTATTTTCAGCAGAAATAGCAGCTCATGGGCTTCAAGATCAGGACCAATTGGAGGGAGCCTCCAACTATGTGATCTGGAAGGCAAGAATTACATGCCTTCTAGATGAATACGATCTCAAGCTTTTCGTGACAAGTACGGTAGTCGTCCCTGTAGATCCAGATCTACTGAAGAAGTACAATTTTGATATGGCGAAGGCTAAAAGGTTGCTCCTAGATGGAGTCAAAGATCACATAGTGTCCCACATAACTGTCAAGGACACAGCTAGGCAGATGTGGGAAGCCTTGGCAGCGTTGTATGAAGGATCTTCCAAGCAGCAGAAGATGTAGTTAGAGCAGAAACAGAGGATGGTGTAGATGCAGAAAGGGGAGTGTATAGATCCATTTCTCTCGAGGCTTCAGGAAACTCATGATCAACTAGCAGTCGTGGGGTCCACCCATTCTCCTACTGCAATGGTGAGATTGTCTCAACACAGTCACAGAAGAATGGCAAGTTTTTGTCCAGAGTATCCTGGGCAGAGCAACCTTGCCAAGCTGGGAAGAGATGTGGGTTGCTCTTCAACAAGAAGAGCTAAGGAGGGACCTAGTCAAGTGTAAATTTGACGACAGCAGTGGCAATGGGTCGAAGATGAAGGAGGAGGAGGAAAATATGGCTCTTGCATCCAAGGGGCAGCAAGAGCAGCGAAGACGAAAGAAGGACATCTCGAAGATAAAAAGTTTTAGGTGTGGTGAAATTGGTCACTACGCAACGCAGTGTCCTTTGAAGAAAAAGGACAAGGACGAGAAGAATGATCCGAAGGCTGCGTCTACAAAAGATCAAAGAGGATGAGTATGCCATGAGTGCCCACGCATCTTCAGGAGAGCATGATCCAAAGGATGCGCCTGCAAAAGATCAAAGATGATGAGTATGCCATGAGTGCCCACGCATCTTCAGGAGCGAAATGGGGTGATATTGAATTGTAAGTTCGCAAAAACTTTAGTTGGGAAAGATCCTTGAGGCGTCCACCTCTTGGATCATGAGCTTGCTACAGATGCCCAAGATCTGTAGTAGCAGGCTGAAGGAGTTTCAGTTGGTGCAGAATGTCGGAGCAACAAATGCAGTAGTTAGCAGCGCCAGAATCTGAGCAGCGCAGGGCAGAGTGTAGCAGTTTAGAAAGACACAGCGCAGAGCAGCAGCAGCAAAGTGCTTCAGAGGGACAGCGTGGGACTAGTAGCAGTCAGAGTTTCAGCATCGAGATGCATCCTAAACACTTGTTTAGATTTTTTGGATGTTTTTCAGTTGCTTCTCTCAGCAAATGAGTTGCAGTGCAGAGTTAGCAGTGGCAGTGCTAGAAGCAGATGCAGCATTTGAGAGGGAGTTGCAGTACGGATGCAGTGTTGATCGTGGCAGGGTCTGCAACAGCAGCGCAGCGGTTGGTGGACAGCATGTCAGACATCAGCAGCACAGTGGTTGGTGGACAGCATGTCAGACATCAGCAGCGCAGAGGGAGATGCTTCAGAGTTAGAGTAGTGTGCAGCAGGGCATATTTGCTAGAGCACATTCCTCGCTAAGAGGGAGTGTTGATTTGTGGTAGCATCGGATGTGCTCTAAGTCTCAAACTTTGTGGAGAGGCTTAGACACATGTATTCCACATAACCCAGAAATTGTTTGGGGAAATTCGACCCAAAGAGGTTTTATTTAATAAATTAATTATTTTTAATGAGACCCTAAGTCTAAACTTCCGAAATTAAAATAATTAATGGGTATTAATCTAAATTGCGGGTGAAACTTCTGGGAAAAGAAGATCAAGTCAAAATGTAATCTTAACCGTTGATTGGAGATCAAATCTCGGTTGTTGAAGTCTCAACGAGAAGACTATAAATAAGACTTGAGGGTCATTTGGAAAAATACACTGAGAGATCAAGAGATCAAATTTTATGAAGTGAGCAGCGCTCAGAGGAAAACTTTGATAGAGAGATTCTCACGCAGTTGAGGGGCAAAGACAGTTTGGTCGGAGGATCTTCTCCGGGGCCAAGAATACTCAGCAGAGAGGCAAAGAAAGACGCAAAGGAAGCAGTGTAGAGCCCAGAGAGGGACGCAGCACCCAAAGAGGGTGACGCAGGGCCACGAAGGCCACACGCAGAGGTAGCGCAGTATTCTGAGCAGAAGTCCGAGTTTCAGCTGGGAGATCGAAGTTTTGAGCTGGGAGGGCTGGAATCAAGATTTCTAACGGTTGAACAATTCAGCATAGGAGGTGATGCAATCCATCAGAGGTCCCCACGCAGGGCTACGCAATTACTGCGGAGAGGGTGCTAGGGTTTCGTCAGTTTAGCTACCAGATCAATCGGGACTTGCAGAGTGAGGTAATCTCACAATTTGCCTTTCTTCTACCAAGTGAGATTCTCTATACTGGATAGCCAGCAAGGCATCCAGAGATTGTATGCAAATATAATTGCTTCTTAATAATAAAACTCAGATCTGTTGCATCGATTTTCCCGCAATGGGTTTTTCCGAGGACATTTGTCCAAAAACAACGGTGTCATGTGTTATGTTTTTCTTCTGCTCATTTCCTTGTTTCGCGTATTAATTTAATTAAGTGAAGGTTGCTTCAATAATTGCTTTAGTATTTACAGAAGAAATCTGCAAATAACTTGTTAATGTAATTTACAAGTATGAGAAGTTAATTCAGCTTACTGCAATAGGATTCCAAATCTAGGACTTGGAATTTTCACATTATGTGCACATAGAGTAAAGGGAATTCACATTGGCATCTCTATTAGAACTTCCCTATATAAGCAGCAAAATTGTGAAAAGTAGCTCACAATATCCTTATATAATTTCTTTACACTGTAATCCAAGAACTCCATTAATCTAGAAGATATAACATTGTGAAAATTCTAAAACTGAAATCCTACTGCAGCAACTGATATTGTTTCTTCTATTTGTTAAATAAATTGAACAAATTATTTACTATGTGCTACGGTAAATAACTATGTTGTCAGGAAACGTGGAGATGAGGACGGGAACGGGGGACGTCATTTTTTGATATTATAATATATGTGAATTTGTATATTTTCAAACTTTAAACATGAAAACTAAAATATTTATGATTTAAACTTTAATGATTAAACATGCACATCATTGAACATTGAACATTTACATTGAAATTTCAAATTTTCGAATTTGATATCAAGTGAAAATTGGAGTTTACACATACTTGTAAATCTGCCCCAAGCCAATTTCGCCCAAAAATCTAGTAGGGAAAGAGTAGGCCAAGAGTTACATTCTTGGCAAAAATGTAAAAAAAAAAACACACATTTAAAACTTAAAAGAATGATTAGAAAAGCAAGTGATGTTGGTTGGCCATGAGAGAATGTGGAGATTACAGTAGAAAAAAAACAGAGTTTGGAATCGCAGTATATCGCAGTCGACTATTTATTGTGGTTGCTTCAAGATTCTAATACTCGTCATAAGGAAGCTTTCCCATCTTTGACATCATGGGTCGATTTACAATTTAGAATTAAATTTTAATTTACTAATTTTGTTATGAAAACAATGAAGTTTGAACACATAAATTAGAATTAATTCATGTCGCACGATGTATCTTCAAGAGCTACGTGTGAATCTTCGAGCAGGGATTGCATCTCTGTGGATTGTGTCTCCGTGTGAACCTCCAGTCACCAACACACACACTAGTGAATGCCCCAAACACACCACGGAATGCTCGTCGTCTCAATAGTCAAACCAAATAGATGTTGTCTCAAACAGAATGTCATCGTCGAAGAGTGAAGTGATTTTAGGTTTTACGGGTTATGTATTCACCTTTTGACTTTCCAAGATTTTTTTATATTTAAATTTTTATTTCTAAAATTGTTCAACAAAGAACCCTAAAGAACCCGATTTTGGGGTTCCAAGTACCCGTTATCGGGGTTCCAAGTACCCTAAACGTCAAATCCACCCAAATTTTTTTAACGAAGAACTTGATTCTTGGTAGAAGAACATGGTTCTTATGGGTTCATTTCGGAGGAACCCGTACTCAAATCTGGTTCTTGAGTTCGAGAAACCCACCCCTAGGTTCAGGAAGCCATGCAACACAGGTAAATAACGAAACACAAATACACTACAGCCTTCACATTAAAATACTGCAGAAGAAAAATAAACACTGTAAGGACAGATGCAAATGCACAAAAATACACAGTTATTTTTGGGCTAAGTCCCCGAAAAAACCCAACTCGGGAAAACCGGTGCAGCAGCTAAGGGTTTGATTATTATGTAGTAGTAGATCTGAGTACAAAACTATGGATGCTTAAATCTAGCAATCCATACAGAGAAATGACTAGGAATAAATCTAGTGAGAAAAATCTCACTCCCACAGGCGATCTGACACTGACCTTAGCTCAAGCTGAGCTGCTCCTTGCTGCCTCTACGAAGTCATTGCGTCAACCTACGCAGTACTGCATCCCACAAACTTGGAACTGCTTCTCCTCTCGCAATCTTGCCAACTGTTGTCTGGGACATGGATCCTCTTGGCCTCTGAACTCTCCCTCTGACTTCTGGCACTGAATCAACTCTTCTCCCCAGCAAAATATGGAATCTCCTATGAACAACTGCGCTGCCTCTACGTGACTCTGCGCTGCCTCTGTGTGGATTTGTGATGCCTCTCTATGGCACTCACTGCCTCTCTGCAATGCACTCACCGGAACTAGAAAATCTTCCTCCGGCCTTACTATCCCCGCCCCTCTCTCACTGCTTTGAGCTCACTAGCTCTCTCTCCGGAAACTCAACGTTGCTACTTTGGAAATCGATATGCTAGTGAAATCGAATTGCTGAAGTGTGTTATCCGAGCCCCATCGAGTTTCTTCTAATAATCTCTTATTGAGACATCAACGGCCACAATTAAAACCTAATTGATGGCTAAAATTAACTACAACTTGATCCAAGTCATTTTCTAGAAGATTCTCACCATGAATTAATTAATACGTTTTAATTAATCATATTTCCTAAGTTTAGACTTGGGAAATATTAAAAACTGACTAATTAATTTAATTAAGTCGTCTCTAAGTGGAATTTCCAAAAACAATTTCTGGGTACATGTATCCTAACCTCTCTACCAAATCTCGAGGCTAGAATACATCCAATGCTACAAAAACTAACAAACACCACCCATTGGCAGAAAATAATTCTTGTCCTTCCCAACATCTTGTCGGCAATCTTGACTCAAACCCACCTGTGTTTATTTTCATTGCTACAGTGCAAGACTAACACTTGGAGTAAATCTCCTTGCCTACATGTGGAAAATTTTAAATACATACAAATCATTAGAAAACAGAATATAAAGGACTAGCTTATCTTTAGACTCTATTCATGTTGATGTTTGCGCAGCGTTACTCCATGCTATACTAACAATTTATGAGGATTAGGATAATTCAACATGTTTGTTATACTAGTAGTCCACGCACAAAATTAATTTAATTAGATGACTATTCCTACCAAACAACAGACGAAGTCCATAAATATTCAGATAAAGTAAAACAATATGACAACCTTTTGAACACAACGAAATTTCTGAATTTAAACAATATCATTTCCCATACCCTCGAAACCATTTAGCATCCATGAACAAGAACACCAACTCTGGCTTCAGTAACATAATAACCATGATTTCTCATGGCCCATGCCAAGATACAAAGTCTCCAACATATGCAAATCGCAATATCTTAAAGACTCTTAAATTATGAAATTAGAACCTCAAATGCAAAAAGAAAGGATACAAATATGTTCTCCAAAATTTCAGTCTGAAGGAAACTACCATCCAAAATACAGGAAACAGATATTTCCTCCAAAATGTCAGTCTAAAGATATTATTAAAAAATTCTGGAATGGAGCCCAAATCCATGTTAGAATATCTTACAAAAATTAGTGGTATCATTTCAGTGTGCAATAAAAGCAAACACAGAAAGAATTGCACGAAAAATAAAAAGCAGGAAAGAAAAATGCAGCAAAAGAATGCAATCAAGCATCCAGGAATCTCAAACTAAACATAACTGTAAATGCAATGTCCATGAATAACATTTGTCATTGCGATTAGCAAACTGACTAGTAAAAGTACATAAAATGACAAAATTTGTTTTCTAAAGCTTTCTTCTTCTGACCTAAATAGAAATGAGAAAATATATACAAAAATAGAATTCTTTTGACATGTACAGGAAAAACATATACGAACACCTTACAAGTTATGTGAGTTTCTCAGCTCACCTCTGTAAAGAACCAGATTGGCGTTAGTAAACAGCTAATTTTTGCAACATCGAATTGGGTTAGCTCAGTTTGGAGTTTTATAACTTGTGAATCTCCATGGTGCTTAAGAATTAGAGTCGTCCCTTCTTCAACTTCTCCAACCATGTTAACATTGCTATCCTTTCTAGAGAGGATATGTTGCATTTCAGCCTCTAAACGGTCATGCGTCCCATTAACCTTAAAAGGGGAATCGAGACAACAAGAACTGTCAACAGCCGTTTCTGTCACTTTGTTGTTTTTTCTACAGCGCTTCCGTATAGCATTGCAGAGATAGTCCTTTGCAACAGATATAGGAAGATAAACAACCATAAGGGATGCTCCCAGATATGTAAGTGCAAATGGTTGTTTGTAGGCCATAAATATACTCTGCAAAACTCAGAATTATAAAATATTAAGACATGAAGTATCAGGCTAACAATATACACTATATGCTTCAATACATATTTTGCTATCTTCAATAACACCTTTTTATCACTCTCACATAAAAGGAACCAGACTTTCTGGAAATCATTGCTATGAACTAATACTGCATATTCTACTAAACATTGAAAGGGAAATTCCTTCCAGGCCTATTACCAATCCATTTATGCTTCCAAGTTATAGCCCAATTAATATAACCACCACTCCATCCAGGATATTTAAACTAAACAAATAAAACCAGCATTGAATACATCATCCCAACCACAAAATGACTGCGATAGTATAATTCACAGAATGAAAGAAGCTGAATATATTTTTACACATCAAAGATGAAAGGTCACCACTATGAATCGGGTGAAATTGAAATGCATATTGTGGTAGTAATAGTGCACTTACCAATAAAGAATCTTAACATTAAATTATCAATCATCAACCTAGTAAAACATTTGCAAAAAATATGAACACCATACAAGTTTATGAAGCTAAAGAAAACAAGTAAATAGTGACTCCCAACCCTTGAGACAGCCTTCTTTTCTACCAGCACAATAAGAAACAAATCACCAAGGCAGCAGTTAAATAATGTAAAAGAAAAGGAGTCACTGCAGCAGTATAGCTGATAAACAAATGTTTTCATTTATGTAGACAATCAGAGATACCTTCTCTAAAATCAAAGTCGTCTATTTGTATTCATCCCTTAACAAAGTTAACACCACAATCAAAAAGTAGAATCCATACCAATCCTAAATCGCAAAAACCAACTCTCAAAAAATTTTGTAAAAAGGATAAGAAAAAGAAGACTTAGATGCACCAGCGATAGAGAGCTGATTCTTGTATTTTTGTAATTTCCATCCAACAGACAATAGACATATAAAAAAACCATAAGGAGTCCTATTTAACAAGCCAACTGGCTGTTCCCCGAAGGGGGTGTTAATGGTCTTAATGAGGGCACCTTGTGGGCTGATCCCGCCACCTGTCATGTTCCCAATTTTTGTGCATGCAAAAATCACTTACGAGTTTTAGCAAAATTTTGAAAATATTAAAAAGGGAAAATATTATTGTGAGAGAAGAGAGAAATTATTATTTTAATGGGATGGCGGCAAAATAATATTTTATTGGAGGAAGGAAAATTATTATTTTAATGGAAAATGGCAGCAAACTAATATTTTATTGAGTAAAGGAATATCATTATTTTATTGGAGAATGGCAGCAAAATAATATTTTATTGAGGAAGGAAGCAAATTACTATTTAATTTAAAACGGCGGCAGAAAGTCTCCTAATGGAAAATGGGCCCCGCCAATAAAATAATAGAGAAAAAGGGAGAGTTTAGAAGCTATGAGGCGGTTCAATGGAGAATTATAAATAGAGGATTGGGCTCAATTGGAAGGCATGATATTCTATCATTTCTACTTGACATTGTGAAGAAGCTCAAGAGAGTTTCTAGAGTTTCAAGCGAAACTCGGTAGCTAATTTCAGTGGACTTTGAGTGCCACCCTAGTTAGCTCTTGGGGAAGATTATATCAGATCTTCCATTGTGCTTATTGCAGAGATCTAATCATCTTTGTTTGCAGAAGGTTCCAACATTGTGGGTTTTATTTGGTTGCAGGATTATATAATCACCCACAGCCGAGTTGTTCAAATCAAAGGAGGAAATCTTGTGTGACATTTCCAGATCTAATTTATATCTAGAGATCATAAGGTGCCAAGGGAAAATTCGCAGTGCCAAGGATAGAATCCATTGTTCTATAGGAGAGCCGAGTTAATTCCTTCAATGCCAAATTATATTGTTTAGCAGCCAGAGATCAAGCTTCCTAGAGATCACTTTAGCATCCCTGTTTTATGTATGAGATCACAGTGCCTTGTCATCTGCAGAGACCCAATTTAATGTTGGTGTCAAGATTCGAAGAGGACGCTCAGAAGATTGAGGCCAAATTGCTCATGCACCAGGAGGACCGAATTATTTCAGACTTGGTATCCAATCCATCCTTCTCTCAAGGGCTGAGTAGTCACCTTCAGAATTCCTGTGCCAAAGAGGAACTCAATTTCTCATTATTCGGTGCCCAAGGGTTGTTGTGGAAAGGGCCGAATTACTCTTCAAACGGGACTGCATTTATATGATACCAGCACTTAGGATTTCAGAGGCCGAATGGGTCCAATTCCTCACAGAAATTGTGCCATCTGATATATATATATATATATATCAGCTAGACCAGATCTGATTTCTCCTTAGGCTGTGTTCACCTCTGAGCTGAAGGTTGATTGCTGTAGCAGCTTCTAATCTGAGGGTGAGAGTTAATTTTGTCTTCTCAACAATATTCCAGGTGCCACCTTTCAATAGCATTGTAATTTCTGAATTTTTGAATCTCAATTAAGACCAGATTTGCCTTAGATTTCCCAAAATCACGCTGCTGGTTTAATCTTATTTTATGGCTGATATTTTTGGAGCAATTCTCTGAGTGAAGTTCCCGGTTCCTCTAATCATTCTTGTCACTGTGTAAAGTCAGTATAAATTCCTAAGAAAAGGGAGCAGCCGATGCTTGATTTCATTATGACAATGCCCATGTACCAGCATCACATGTATTTCTGGGTTCTAAAAAATCAGTCTGAGATATTTGAAGTCATCATTTTGGTTTTTAATGATTATTGTGCATATCTGAAATGGAAAGTCACATACAGCAGTTTGTTCCCTAACTGTTTGAGAAAACCTCGCCAAGACTGAAACCCAAACAAAGTCCAAAAATTATTAATAGAGTAGAGGAATTTTTAAGAAGAGATATTGCAGTGGTATCAAATCATGATCTTGGCCTTGCTGTGGGGAATCTAGCAAAAAACAATGGAGCCCCAGTTACGCAAAAACAATGGAGTACACAGAGGCTCAGGGAGGAAATCAACAAAAACAATGAGAAACTATAAGAACTGAAAAAAAAAGTGGACCCAGTGGTGTAGCAGTAAAGGGATAAACCCAAACTATCTTCATTTTTATGACACAGACCTTAAAGATAAGCATGCCACGGGGGTAAAGCCATTCACATCACATAGGGAGATCAGCCCAAGCAGGGTGTACAGAAGACAGTGGGAAAAATAACCCTCACCCACTTTGATGGATCAAAGTTCTGTCAGAAAATGGGTGCAGGATCTGGACACATACTTCCGGCTAAACCCCATGAGAGAGGTGGATGCCATTAGATATACCGCTTTGCATTTGGATGGAGATATGGCGTGGTGGTACAGAGGGTTGATCACTTTGGGTCATACATGCATCATATCGTACACAGAGTTCACACGAAGGCTCATTGAGAGATTTGACTGGAAGGACACCAGACCTCCTCAAAGGGAACGGACAGAACGAGAGTCGTTAGACAATGGGACCAGGAGGAAATCTTACTTCAAATAGTGGGGACTAGGGCGCAGGTACACTGACAGCGAGCCAGAGGAGAAGGCTGAGCAAGAAGTTTAGGGCACGCAGGATTGTGAGGAGGACAAAGATCGGCCCAGCATGACTCCAGAGTCACCGCCATTGGTTAGCCTTGTAATGGCGCAAGTTGAGCCATTGTCAGAGAGAGTAGAGCACGCACCTGTCAGGCCATCCATCAATGAGTTGTCCAGGGTTGTGTCCGAATTTTCAGGTGATAGCAATGCACAACAGGTTGATGAGGTGCCTGGAGACATATCTACCGTTGATGAGGAGCCGATAGGTACAGAGGCATCTAGATCTATAACAGTTGACAGACGACAGCCACCTACAGCTGATCAGTGAGGATGTTTTGCATGATGGGTTGTGGATGGAGGAGCAATTGGAGGCTCGTGTTGAGGTCGTGATGGAGGAGGATGTGCAACCATCCTTTGGGCTAGCCATTGACAAGCGGCAGCGAAGAGAGCACAAGTTGGGACTTCAGCACAGTTTATTTCAGAGGCACATCGGTGGGGCTTACAGCATTACTAGCCCACATCTATGCATCAGACAGAGGGAGGGGGAGTTGTCTAGACAGATCATAGGGGGTGACCAAGTCCGCGGAATTGAGCAACTTGAGCTGAGTATGGCACAGCACCAGCGTGAAGCGCTTGTTCCGTACCAAGGTTACTTGGGAGCAGGAGTGAAAAGGGGGAGCGGGAGCGGGAGCGACATTTTCAGAAGCTCCCGATCCCGGAGCAAATCAGGGAGCGAATTTTTATATAATATATATTTTTTTATATTTTGATGCATATATGTCAACAAAAGCATGTAGAATGATGAATTGGATATAAAAAACATAAAATCATAGCTTGAACCATATAACATCAATCATCTAGAAGTAATAATCTTCATCAACCACGTCCACAAGTTCGAAACATACATCATATTGACTCTTGAGTCCCATGATTCATCAATCTTAAAGTTTCACGCTTTCAAAATTCAATATATAACATTTATCATCATTGATAACCAAAGTTGTACTTGTAAGCTAAGTGTAACCATTACAACAAAGAATATCTAACATGAAATCAAATGTTATAAAATGAAACAACTTTCAACTTTTACGAAGCATCATATTCATAATTCATAATGAGTTACAAACTTATAACTGTCAACTTCAAAGTTTCAAACTTCAAACTTAAATTGTCATATATTAAGTATGAGGGGTTTCCGCAGTGCATTATATTAGATATCATTTTTGGGATTCAACTGCGTTAATTTAGTCATTCATCTATGACCATTTACATGAGAGGTAGTCGTAACTGACTAATTTCTCATGATTTTTGAATAGTCTACTTAGCACTCATTGCATCGGGTGATGCTCACAAGGGTGAAGAAGTGGGATTAAAACTAGTGAAATGAATCACATAGCGTCAATCATCACTTCTGGGGCTTGCACCTGATAACCAGGACTTCCCGGAAGGTCACCCATCCCAAAACTCCTCTGGCTCAAGCACACTTAACTGTGGAGTTTTCCCCACAATCAAGCCCACTTAGCTTGCTACCCCATTTGCAAAACCTTAGCAACTATTGTGCCTCATGAACCATTCAAGAAGAGATCCCTTTAGTCTTAGTATTTTAAGTATGAGGGGTTTCCGCAGTGCATTATATTAGATATCATTTTTGGGATTCAACTGCGTTAATTTAGTCATTCATCTATGACCATTTCCATGAGAGGTAGTCATAACTGACTAATTTCTCATGATTTTTGAATAGTCCACTTAGCACTCATTGCATCGGATGATGCTCACAGGGGTGAAGAAGTGGGATTAAAACTAGTGAAATGAATCACATAGCGTCATTCATCACTTTCGGGGCTTGCATCCGGTAACCAGGACTTCCTGGGAGGTCACCCATCCCAGAACTCCTCTGGCTCAAGCGCGCTTAACTGTGGAGTTTTCCCCACAATCAAGCCCACTTAGCTTGCTACCCCATTTGCAAAAAAATATGAAAGAGTCAAGTTTCAACAGTTATAAAAAGTTAAAAACTAGAAAAGACTAGTAAATCTATTTTATCTATTGCTTGGCGGCTGGCCCCTTGCCACACCCACGAGAAATGTCTAATTTTTTAGTAGATCGTGGTAATGGTGGTCTTCTAGTAGTCTTCTCCTACATAGTAGCACGACCAAAACTAGAAGGCACATGCCCTCCACGTGAGGATGTAGGTGGATGCGGCATCAGCCAAGGAACAATAGTTGGAAATCGAACACTAGCACTACTACTAGATAGTGGGTGTGCCAGTGGCATGGTTGTTGTTGCTTCATCCTCATCTCTCAAAAGTTTTGTTTCCAATTCTTCTAGATGTATAGTGCCATCCTGCAAATTATCGTCCTCTGGGTTGTTGTCCCAAATTCTATATGATAGATCCTCATAAGCTCGATCATAATAATGACTCAACAACCTCAAGTTGTAGTGCACATAAACTAAACCAAGCTTTCTGCTCTGTTTTCATTGAGTCTGTTTCTTCTCACATTATGGATGAAGTTGTAGGTGCTACAACACCTTTCTGCAAAAGAAGTATTTACAACCTGTGAGAGAACTTTTTTTGCCAATTTTGGCAAAAGTCCCATGCCACCTGTTTAGTCAATTTAATGTTCTAAAATTGCAAGCATAAATTATAGACCGAGGTCAGTAAACTGATGAACTGCAAGTGCACTATATGTGCTAAAAGTCTTTGTCGTTAGAGTGATGATTGAATTTTGAGTTTTGTTAATTTTTGAATTTTTGGATTAGTGTTAAATTCCTATGGATCAGTGAGTTTTAGAGCAATCTATTATCTATGTTAAATGTTATTCCTATAGTTAATTTCAATTGAATTGAGTCGTTAAAAATGGTTTGTGAGATAACTCCTTTCAAAATATATGTTAGATTAATTTCTACTTTGTTTTTCATCAAGTTGTTTTTGAGATTTTTATGCTGCAGCAAACAGAGAACTAAATCTAAATTAATTATGAAAGCATGAAATATTGTGCAAGTCCTTGTTTTAAGAAAGCATGAGAATTGAAAACTAACTGAAACTTAAACCAAAATGCTATGAAAAACAGAGCTTTTATCTACTTCAATTTTCAACCTGGAATGTAAACGAAAAAGAAATGAATTGAGCTATATAAAATATGGAAAGAATAAATTTAAGGAATGAATCTGCGAAATAAGCAAAAACAGAGTATTGAACTAATTAAACTAGGCTTGGAAATGAAATATAAACCAAAGCACTAACCAAATTCGAACTACGAAATGATAATGTGTTTGAAATAAACTCTAAAGATTGAAAGCAAATGACCTAATCTACATGCAGGGGCCCTCCGCAACGCAGTAGGTTTCTTTAACACTAACAACGCATTAATGCACAAAAAAGGAGCTTCGAATTAAGAGAAAAGTCTTCAAACAAAATACTCAGAAAAATAAAAGATGGCGCGCCCTGAATACAAAGAGTTTCTATGGCTTTTTAGAGTGTGTTTAAACAGTACGCGAGCTCTATGCCTACAGGTCTCTTTAGAATCCTTGTACAATTTAAAAAATTAAACAAATATCGCTATCCTAACGATTTGCTATTAGGAAAGCAAATTGACAAAGTCGTGACATTCTCGGACTCTGTTTCTCAGCACTGCTACGTGTTCACTGCCACCATTGACCGTGTAATTGTGTGATCTCCTTGATGAATTGGCTCGAATAATCAGGAGGAGATCCATGAAGGAATCATCCCCTAACTACCCATATACTCCTTTGTTGAGCTGGCGCACCGGAACCCTATTATCAATGGAGGTAGCTGCGGATCTGTGAAATAGCTGCGGAATTGTGTTCATTTTGTAGCTGAATGTAATCTTTAACAAAACAATAGGGCATATTAGCATATATGAAAAATAGGACACATAAGTTTTTTACCTTGTCAAAATCATATGATTGATGCCTTTATTAGGTTGATAGTGATGGGAAAAGAAGAAAAGCATAGATGCAAAAGGGTGTCAAAACAAAACAATTTTGGGACTCTACACCACCATATGCTTCCCACCATGTGAAAGCATCAAATTTGTCTCTATCTTCTATGGCATGCAAAGAACCAAACAAACCAGTGCAATTGAAGTATCTGCCTAATTCAAGATGCAAATTAGCACACTCCTCCCTGTAAGGGACCAACTTGTCTAATGCTTTCATATATCCCTCTTGTACCTTTGGATCTGTATGGGGTTTGATCCTAACCCTCCCCCAAGTGCAAGTTGGCCCAACCAAGATGGAGAGTACTATTTTGGCATAAGGATATACGCCAAGCCATGTAGTGGAACATTAAGTTTATTCCACCGTGAACACACACAATTGTGAATCATTGAATACAAGTTGGGATCATTTTCCTTAACAACATCTTTTATTTGCCCCAACATGCTCATACACCTGCCCAAACACTGGTTTATTTGTATCTACAAAGCAAATCATGCTATAAATGGGCTTTGTGAAATTCAAAATTTGCCTCACACGTGCCCAAAACAGACCATCAAGAGCGGTCTCCTCCACCTGTTCAAAACCTTGCCTGTCAACTATTGTTGTTGCCCTGTCCTTTAATACCTACTAGCCAATGACTCTCTTACCTTCAAAAGGTGCCTGAAGGTGAGGTAATAGCTAGCAAATCTAGTCTTTGCAATCTTCAACAGCTCCAATCTTGAGTGATAGCGGAAAATGCCATGGGTATTGCTATGATTTGTAATAAATCTTATCATTTTTTTGCCTCTCTTGTACAAATCACCAATCCATTTGTATTGAGGCTGTTTATTTTTAATTATATCATGCATCAAAAGGTTCATTGTGTGAACCAAACAACCAGACCAAAATATGTTGGGGTATTTATCCTCAATAATCGCTCCCGTTGCCTTACAATTAGCAGCATTGTCAGTGATGACTTGGATGACATTGTATGGCCCAATACATTCAATTTTTTCAAGTAATGGTTTTGCAATGTTGATGTCGGTCTTGAACTTTTCTGAGTAATCATATGATGAAAGGAATATCGCACCACTAACAAACACAGCAAGAACACTTATCAATGGCTTGCCTTTTACATTTGTCCATCCATCGGATATAATGGACACCCCATGCTCATTCCAAGAACTTGTCATTCTACTCAAAGAATGAGCTATTTTTGCTTTTTCATAATCAAGTCCCACGGTTCTAGCCTTGTCATACCCAGGACTCTTGTATCCTTTGGGGGCATCATTAATGGCAAAAACCATTTCATGCCAATAAGGTGAGCGAAAAACATTGAATGTTACCCCACATGCATAGATAAACCGGAAAAAAATTTAATCCACATCATTCCTACACCCTTCATCAAGGAAATTTGATATGGTTCTACGCCTTAAAGAGGTGTGGCTCCATATCCACTGCCATGGGTGGAAGTTGATGGACTTCTTTGTGGATGATGTGATGGCGGGCTAGGTTCTAAGAAACCCTTTGATCTTTTAGATTTGTATTGGGCTTCCTGTTGATTTTTGGGTAGCATCGGATGTGTTCTAGCTCCGAAACTTTTCGGAGGGGCTAGAACACATGAGATCTCCAAGACCCAGAAATCGTTTGGAGAAATTCCACCAGGAGCTTAAGTTATTCAAATAATTAATTATTTTAATGGGGACCCTAAGTCTAACTTAGGGAAATTAAATAATTAAAGTGAACTAATTTAAACATGTGGGTGAGAATGTTCAAAGTGACGAGGATCAAGTATTTTCTAATCTTAGTCGTCAATTAGAGATTAGATCATGGCCATTGATTCGTCAACTGCAAAAGTATTAAAGGAAGGCTTGGGGTCAGTTGGAGAACACACACACATACACACAGTAACAGCACTTGAGCTAAGTCAAAATTATGGGGCACAGTTTGCTGAGAATTTCGGAGTGAGCTTGCAATGCAATGAGGGGTAGTGAAGCCGCAGGATTTTCATCCAAGGTCGAGAATACGGCAGAGAGGCAAATCAGCACCAAAGAGGCAGCGCAGGCCCAGGAGGGGTGACACAGAGCCAGCGGGGCTCACGCAGAGGGACGCAGAGCCAGAGAGGGTGACGCAGTCACTCAAAGAGATGCGCTAGGGTTTCTGTGGGGCAAATCGAGCAGCCATCCAGAGTTTTGATTTCTGAGCCGGGAAAGCTCACGGAGAGGGTGACGCGGCTCCTGGAGAAGGTGACACAGTCCAGCTTGTTGTAGCCATCACTCAGTAGCACTTGGAGGCTGCGCAGTCACCTGTGGGATTTCTTCATCCAGTTGTTGGATCAACCATAATATCTGTCTCCGGATAGAGGTACTTCTTCCGAGGATTTTCTCTGTTGGGTGAACCACATTGTCACCCTAGTTTGTATTTAGAAATCTACTTAATAATAAAACCCTCAAGAGTTGTTGCACCGGTTTTCCCGCATTGGGTTTTTCCGCGGACATTTGTCCAAAAATTTTGTGTGTCCATTGTTTGCATGATTGCTTATTCTTCAGTACTTGATCTGTATAATTGTGTAGGCTGCAGTGTATTTACTTCAATGTTTTCATGCATTATTCAGAAAATAACTCGTTAAGTTGAATAAACAAGTAGGAGAAGTAAATCAAATTTACTGCAGTAGGATTTCTGTATAGAGGATTCAGAAATTTTCACATGGTATCATAGTTGTTTCAGATCAGGTAGAGTTGAAGCCATCAGCGAAGAGACAGAGAAAAATATTTGCTGCAGAAACGCAGTTGTCCTGAGTGACAGTGCAGATCCAGAAAGAGGCAGGGAAGGGTAACGCAGTCACCAGAGGGGCTCACACAGAGCCTGCGTCAGCCAGCTAGGGTGACGTTGTAACTATGCAGAGGCAGCATAGTGCTTATTAGGCTAGCGCAAAAGTTTTGAGCCTTCGTCTTTCTGGTTGTTGGGGTTGGAAGAGCAATTCGGTTTTTCTTCAGGAGTTGCTAGTGACGCATTGTTTCTGTCGGTGCGAAACAACGTCTAGCAGGGCGTGGCAAAGTAGAGGGAAGCAGTTCCTCAGCAAACTTCTTGCCAAGAAGAAGAGATCCAGTGTTGATCAACATCAAAGAGTGATCGAAGAGGACCGATTCGACATCAGTTGGCGGAGGATTTCCGAGAGGGAAATCATTTTCAGAGGGAGCGGGTTCCTTAGAGAGCTTCTAGCACCAAGAAACTCAGATACGAGTTTTGCTGGGGCAGCAGCAAAAGAGGGAGAAGTAAACCAATTTGACATCTTTCAGTTGAGCAGAGATGGCCACACATGGACTGAGGGATCAAGACAAGTTGGATGGAGCATCCAAATTTGTGATCTGGAAGGCCAAAATCTTATCTGTTCTAGATGAGCATTGTATCAAGCATCTTGCCGAGAGCATGGTTGTTCCTGTTGACGTTGATCCGTTGAAGAAGTATGAAGAAGCTCAAGCGAAGGCTAAGCACTTGATCATGGATGGAGTCAAGGATCATGTGGTCCCACGCATTGCTGAGAAGGACACAGCACATGAGATGTGGAATTCTTTGACCACGTTGTATCAAGGGACTTCTATTCAGAGTGGAATGCTTCTGGAGAATCAGCTTCGACTATTTCGAATGCTGAAGGGAGAAGAGATCGACCCCTCCCTCATTAGATTAAAGGCAATCCGTGATCAGTTGGTTGCTGTGGGGGCCACACTTGATGAAGGTCTTATGGTGAGCACTGCTCTAAATGCAGTTTCCAATGGGTGGGAGAACTTTGTCCAAGGAATTTTGGGCAGAGCAATGCTTCCAAATTGGGAAAACATATGGGAAGCTCTTCCACAAGAAGATATCAAGAGGATGACCAAGGCGGGCATGAGCAACGGAGGGATCAAGATCAAGTAGGAGGAGGAAGATGCGGCTCTCATATCTAAGGGACAGCATGCGCAACAGAGGAAGAAGAAGAAAGACCTTTCAAAGGTTAGGTGCTTCAAGTGTGGTGAACTAGGACATTTCGCCACACAATGCCCTCAGAAGAAGAAGGTTGAAGACAAGTTTGATTCAAAGGCTGTCGCAGCTAAGGACGATGATGGAGATGATGACGATGTGGCCATGAGTGCTCATGTGCCTTGGGTGAAGAGGTGGAGCAATAATCCAAGGATCCTGCCCCTTCACAAAGTGGTACCTAATATCAATATGCTTGGATCGGTCGTGGAACACGGGATTCTCAGAAAGACGAATCCCACTTTGGTTATCACAAAGGATAATGGTGGTATCCAGCACATGCCCAAACAGCTCAATGAAGAGCTTTCTCAACCAAACAGCGTCCGAACAAGCCATACTCGTTGTAATGTTTTTGGCCTCAGCAGTGCTCAAAGCAACCAATTTTTGCTTCCTGCTCATCCAAGATATCGAAGCAGGACCTAGAGTGGAGCAACATCTAGATGTGCTCTTACGATCCACCACACTGCCTACCCAATCAGCATCGGTATATCCATAGAGCCTCATACTCTCGGCAGTGTATCTCAGCCCATGGTTGATTGTGCCCCGAAGATACCTTAAGAGATTCTTGGCACCAATCCAATGAATGTGATGAGACTCGACCATGTATTGACTCAACGTGTTCACTACAAAACATATGTCCGGACGTGAGTTCACTAAGAACGTCAAGGCCCCCATGAGTTGACGATACTCGATGGAATTTCCCAACTCGGGCCCAACAACATTTCCACACAACTTTTTAAAGTTGAGTTCCATCGGAGTAGTCTTGCAGTCCACCATCCCAAATCTCTCTAGCAGCTTCACGACATATTTTCCTTGAGAAATCACACTTGGCTTTTGCCAGACCTCCAAGCCTAAGAAATAGTGCATCAGTCCTAGGTCCTTCATCTCGAACTCAGAAGCTAGTTCCCTCTTACATTGATGAATGAGAGGGTTAGCACCTATCAGAATGAGGTAGTCCACATAGAGAACCAGAATGAGAGGCTTGTCATTATCAACCTTAAAGTAAATGTTTGGATCAGCATCACTTCGAGTGAAGCCTAGCTTCATCAAGTAGCTATCGATCCTCTCATACCATGCCCTGGGGGCTTGCTTCAACCCATAGATAGTTTTCTTCAACCTGCATACATATGTCTCTATCTTGGACTTCAAACCCCAGAGGTTGTTCCACATAGACCTCTTCCTTGATTGAGTCATATAAAAAGGCAGTCTTCACATCCACTTAATGGAGACTCCATCCTTGCGTTGCAGCAAGGGCAATGATCGATCGGATGGTGGTGTAGCGGGCAAACAAGTGCAAATATATCATCATAATCTATGCCTTCCTTTTGAGAGAAGCCTCGAGCAACAAATCTTGCCTTGTACTTTTCAGTGCTTCCATCGACTCCATGCTTGATATTGTAGAGCCATTTCGAGGTGACAACAGATTTGTCCTTCGGTCTAGGGACCACATCCCAAACATCATTCTTCATGATCAACTCATATTCCTCGTGCATAGCATCACCTTCCAAACTTGATGCTTTACAGCTTCTTCAAAAGTTGCAGGCTCAAATTGTACAATAGTCCTCATGGCAGCTAGGTACCCTTGGTACCTATTCGACTTCTTACTTTCACGGAATGCTCCCATTGGAGCAATATGTCCCTCTGCATCTTCGAGAATGTCTCTAAGCCATGAAGGTCTTCTTTTATTTAAAGAAGGTGGATCTATAGGATCCATCGAACCTTCAACATCATGCATCAGTGCAACCTTTGCTTCTTCCTGCCTTCCAGCTTCTTCTTCTTTGCCTTCCTTTGAGATAGGAAGATCCTTGACTTTCCTGAGGCCAGCATCTTCGTTGAAGGTGACATCATGGCATATCTCCACTTCTCTTTGACCAGGCACATAGATTCTATACGCCTTCAAGGTTTCACTGTAGCCCACAAACGTTCCCTTCTTTCCAGAAGCATCCAACTTGCTTCTCTTTTCTTTCGGCACATGAAAATAAACGAGACTTCCAAAAACTCTAAAATGAGTGACATCGGGCTTCTTACCAGAGAAAACTTCTTCGGGAGTTTTGGAGTCCAATGCGAAATGTGGGCATCTATTTTAAACATACACAACGGTGTTGGCAGCTTCTCCCCATAGAAACTTTGGAAGACCTTGGTCATAAAGCATGGTATGGGCAGCTTCCAAAATTGTTCTATTCTTCCTTTCAGCAACGCCATTTTGTTCGGGAATATACACAGTGTTGGTCTCCCTCTTAATGCTAGCTTCCCTACTATAGTCATTGAATTCATTCGACTCATACTCGGTTCCATTATCAGTCCTTAAAATTTTGATCTTCTTCCCTGTTTGATTTTCAACCAAGGCCTTGAAGGTACAAAACCACTTGAATGCTTCGTCCTTCTCCTTCAAAAAGTATATCCAAGTCTTGCGGGAGAAGTCATCTATAAAAATGATAAATATAAGCATCCTCCCAAGGATGTTACGGGTAGCATACCAAATAGATCAGAATGTATCAATTGCAAAATATCAGATGTCTTCATGACACTTGAGGGGAAAGGTCCCCTTGTATCCTTTCCTTCGGCACAACCCTGACATATACCTTCATGATCATTTTTGAAATCGGGCATCCCTGTCACCACCCTCCTTGCTTCGGGAAGGCCTTTGTAATGAAGGTGTGCAAACCTCTGGTGCCTTAGCTCGGATTGAAGATTTGTGTCACATGTCATGGCCCCCAGCGGACTTCCTCCAACCTGATAGAATGTATCAACTCTAAATCCAAGAGTGAACGCTTCTTTGAAGTTCATCTTCCAAATGCGTACCTTTCCATCGATGAATGCCACCTTGAATCCTTTGTCTTCCATTGTCTAGATAGACACTAGATTCTTCTTCAAGTCAGGTACGTACAACACATCTTGCAAACGGAGGACTTGACCTTGATTTAGATGAAGGGTCACAGTCCCTGTCCCTTTCACGGGATAGATGGCATTATCTCCAAGGATAATCTCCAAATTAGTATCCTTTTCAATCAAATCAGAGAGGGCCTCTTTATATCCAGTGAAGTGCCTTGAGACACCACTATCAATCAACCAATTGTCCAGGGTGTCGGAAGGAGATTCAGCAGAGATGGAAAATATAAGAATATATTCATTTTCCTATCAACAACATTAGATTCATCATATCTGGAATTCCTTGACCTCTTGAAAGGTTGCCCATTTCCACTTCGATCAGAGAGAGCCTTCCTCTTTCCTTTGAACCTATTGTTCCTTTGATTTCTATTCCCCCTGAAGTTGTTGTTGTTAGCATCTCCGTAAGAGTCCCTTCTATTAGGGCACTCTCTTGCATAGTGACCAAACTTGTTACAAGTGTAACATCTTCCTTTTCTTCCTTTGGGACCCGCTCTTCCATGATTTTGATTTCTCGGACCAGCATTGTTCCTCTTCTTTGCATGAGCGGTGAAGGCAGTAGGGTCACTTCCATTCCCATTAGAGGGATGGTCTCTCTCCATCATCCTTGTCTCCTCTTGAGTGCATCTCGTCAACAATTTATCAAAATCAAGAATCGCATTAGTATTAAGAATAGTAGTATTGAATACATACCATTCTTGAGGGAGTCCTCGAAGAGCAATGAGAATGAGCTCTCGGTCAGCTATGGCTTCTCCAATAGCTAAGAGATCATTCTTGATTTCGATGAGCCACATGAAATATGATTGGATGGATTCTCCTTTGCCTTTATTGATCTCCTTCAACTTGTTCTTCAAAAATAGAATTTGATTAGCATTGCTAGCCCTGAACATGCTAACCAACTTATCATACATCTCTTTAGATGTGCCCATCTCGGAGATATAAACAACCAAGTGCTTATGAATAGAATCCCTGATGATCTTCTTCGGCTTGACTTCCCCTTTCTTATACTTTGTCTTAGTGGCAGCCGGTGCATTTGATGGAGGTTCATTGATCTTCCCCTACACATAATCCATAACATCTTGGTCTTCCAATATCAAATCCAAAGACATTTTCCAAGCATGATAATCAGACTTGTGAGTCAACTTATCATCAAATTTGAAACCTTTGTATGATGAGGGGGCCATTGATCCTGGTCCTGGATTATTCCACTTCTTCGGTAATTTCTTTTCACACTTGCTTAGGCTTTGTCTTCACCTTAAGCTCTGATTCCATGTTAATTTTAGACAACCATGGTATGTTTTATGCTTAATGCAGTTTACTTCAATCTTTCTTATTAGCCCAATTCAGATATGCAATCACATAACCATTGAAAGTAAATGTTGATAGAACATAAAATTAAATCGACAAAAGACAAGCCAATACAAGATACAAGAATTTGTAATTCTTCTTATTCAAGAAAGATGGAGAAAAATGCGTTACAGCAGTTAATAGGATACCCTAGCCAGCAAATACTTTGTTGGGCAAACCAACCCTTCAACCTCCAAATAGGTTCAATCAAACTCAGTGAAAGTTAGCCTTCCTTCAAGGTCAAACTCACCCCAAAAACCAGTCCACAAAACAGTCAACGCACAAGTCAAATCTGCGATCAAACCAGTCAACGTTGCGGTCAACTCTACAGTTAACGCTGCGGTCAAAGGTCAACGTTTGACCTTGATTTCTGTGTCCTCCAATGCGACCTCTCCAGATCGAAATTTATGTGCTAAAAACGCAATCAAACAATAAGGTTTGACCCAAAGTCAATGCTGGTCAACGCTACAGAAACAGCCCTAAAATAGTCTGAAATCTTCTGCTATTGTGACTCAGTTGCCCAAAATTGACAGTTGTCTTGAAAAGAAGTATAATGCATAGAAGGTTATGAAAGAATAAATAAAAAATGGTGAAAATAGGGGGATTTTGACTCTCTCGCATTATATGAGAATGGTAATAATCTTATGGGTTTTGGTAATTTTGATATTAAAGTTTACTAACAATAGTGGTTGTAGCCTGTAGGTAAGAATCATGACTTTTGCAAAAGATGGAATGATAGTTTTCTAAATTAACCTCTTTTGCAATGATCAAAGATGGATTATAACTAATATCATTGCAGACAATGAAGTCAATAAAATTTCAACAGTAAAATTTCAATAATAAAATTTCAGCAGTAAAATTTCCGCAGTAGAATTTCAGCTATAAAATTCAGCAGTAAAACTTTACTGCTGAAATTTTATTGTTGAAATTAACTACTGAAATTTTACTGTTGAAATTTTACTGCTACAGTTCTTCTATGATTTCAAGGAACCACAGATATGATAGTAATTTTGCAAATAGTAAATAAGGTGTTGCATGCGTTTAATAGTTGTGGTTAAGTTACTTGTTAATGCATGAAAAAGTAAAGAGTAGTTTTATTTTTGTTTATGCATGTGCAAGAAAGTGTCGTCTTGAAAAGAAATATAATGCATTAGGTTATAAAAGAATAACTAATAGAAATTAAATGTTGAAGATAGGGGGATTTTGACTCTCTCACATTATATGAGAATGGTCATAATCTTATGGGTTTTGGTAATTTTGATATTAAAGTTTACTAGCAATAGTGGTTGTAGCTTGTAACTAAGAATCATGACTTTTGCAAAATATGGAATGATAGTTTTATAAATTAACCTCTTTTGCAACGATCAAAGATGGATTATAACTAATATCATTGCAGACAATGAAGTCAATAAAATTTCAGCAGTAAAATTTCAACAATAAAAATTTAGCAGTAGAATTTCAGCTATAACATTTAGCAGTGAAATTTTATTGCTAAAATTTTATTGTTGAAATTAACTGCTGAAATTTTGTTGTTGAAATTTTACTGCTATAGTTCTTCCATAATTTCAAGGAACCCAAGGTATGATAGTAATTTTGCAGATAGTAAATAAGGTGTTGCATGTGTTTAATGGTTGTGGTTTTGGTACTTGTTAATGCATGCAAAAGTAAAGAGTAGTTTTAGTTTTGTTTATGTATGTGCAAGAAAGTGTTGTCTTGAAAAGAAGTATAATGCATAGAAGGTTATGAAAGAATATCTGATAGAAATTAAATGTTGAAGATAGGGAGATTTTGACTCTCTCACATTATATGAGAATGGTCATAATCTTATGGGTTTTGGTAATTTTGGTATTAAAGTTTACTAACAATAGTGGTTGTAGCTTGTAGGTAAGAATCATGACTTTTGCAATGATCAAAGATGGATTATAATTAATATCATTGTAGACAATGAAGTCAATATGTATAATTATTATTACATGCCTTCACTCTGGGATCAAGATTTGGAGAACTGTATAAAATCAATGGAAGACCTATCCATACATTGATTCATGATAAGTAATTATCAATATTAATTGTGGCACCAAAAGTTCACTCATCTTTATTATAAAGCATTACCTCATGTGAGAAAGATGTTTTTCAAAATACCTGAGATTAGAGTGGATCGTGATGCAATTTGCCAAGTGGTGATCAAGAAGATGCATTTCTTCTGCCAATGATATATGACTTATGGACAATGGTAACCTATAGACATCGGACCAAGAGGGAGCTAAAAACTTCCTTCAATCCCAAAGTATTTTCAAGTCTTATGTTGTTTCTTTGTGTCACTATACTTGTTTAGATTTATCTTTATATATCATTGGTTATTTTTCCTGCATAAGTATTTGATGATTCTTTCACTAACTTTTTGATAAGAATGTGATCAAGAAAAAACAAATCCTGAAGATCATCAAGGTGCAGAATAGTGCAAGAAGAGTAAACTCCAAAAGGACGTTGGTGCAAGGATAATGAAAGAGCCACTCTCACATCTAGAAAAGAAAGAAATATTTGCTTCATCGCCAAGTATACTTTCACTATGTTTATTTACTTTGTTACTATTGCTCTTGCTTTTGTTCTAGGATCAGCAAGTACATTTGATGAATGTGAGAACCAAGTCCTTTGTATCAAGATTGAGAAAGGTGTCAAGCCATCCCATGACTTGAGTGAACATGAAGTGGACAGGAGCTCAAGACTTCTGCAAAGAAGTTGGAATCAGGAAAGAGCCAACCGTACTATATAACCCAGAACAAAATGGGCACTTAAGGATCTTTGTTTGCCCTGTCTAGTTTCAAGTGCCAAAGGAAAAGAGTACCAAGCTGGAAGCTTCAGGTAAGAAAGGTACAATTGTTGGTTATTGTGAAAATTCTAAAGCTTATAGAATATATGTACTTGGACAAAGAAATAAGAGGTTTAGCAAAGATATAACATTTGATGATGATGCAGCGCTTTGAAAAGTCGTAGACACTCCTCCTCCTACTAATGTTGAAAGACAGGATAATGCCTTGGATGCACAAGAATATCCCAAGCCTGAGCTTGATCTTGCTGATAAAACCATGGAACCCATGGACTCTCCTTGAATCCTTCTCCAGGTGCTAGAAAAAGATGATTATGGTTTCGAGACACTTTACAGGATGCTAATAGACATGTTGCTCCCAAAGGAACCTTCAGAGAAACCAAGAAACCATGTTGATTCCAATGATATGTTGTAGCCATGAGCAACATTATTCAAGTTGAACCATGCACTTTTGAAGATGCTATGAAGGCTCAAGTGTGGAAAGATGCAATGGTTGAAGAATATGAGTCTATCATTCATAATGATGTATGTGAAGTGGTTCCCAGACCCCAAGGTAAATTTGTTGTGCCTTCTAAATGGTCGTATAAAATTAAACATGGTGTTGATGGCAGTATTGAAAAATATAAAGGTAGATTTGTGGCTAAAGGGCTCTCTCAGAAAGAGGGAATAGACTATGATGAAATCTTTGCACCCATTGTCCATTATACAACCATCTGATTTATTGTGGCTCTAGTTGCTAGCCAAGGATGATCCCTTCACCAAATGAATGAGAAGATTACTTTTCTGCATGGTTTCCTCGAGGAAGAAGTATTTGTGGAGCAATCACAAGGCTTTAAAGTAAATGACAGGAAAACTCACATGTTCAAACTGAAGAAAGCCTTCTATGGTTTGAAGCAAGCTCCAAGAGCTTGGTATGCCCACATTAGTAGCTTCTTGATGAAGCTTGGTTTTACTAGAAGTAATGTTGATCCAAATCTTTACTTCAAGATAGTCCAAGGTATAACTTTTGATTTTGGTATTATTATATGTTTATGATTTATTTCTGACTGGTGGTGAACCAATTATCCTCTAGCGTAAGAGGGAGTTAGCTTCTAAATTTGAAATGAAAAATATTCATTTGATGCACTACCTTTTTGTATCTTGAAGTATGGCAAAGACCTGGTGAGATTTTTCTTTCTCAAGGAAAACATGTTGATTTTTGGTAGCATCGGAAGTGCTCTAAGTCTCAAAATTTGTGGAGAGGCTTAGGCACATGTATTCCGAAGAACCCAAAAATCGTTTCTAAAAATTCCACTCAAAATGTGTTGTATTGAAATAATTAATTATTTTAATGTGACCCTAAGTTTAAACTTAGGAAAATTAAATAATTAAAAGGTATTAATAAAACAAAGTGTGAATCTTCTAGAGAACATGGATCAAGTCAAGTTATAATCTTAGTCGTTTATTGGAGATCTAATCTCGGTCGTTGAAGTCTCAACGAAAAGGGTATAAAGGAAGGATTGAGGGTCATTTGGAAAGACACACCAAATGAATCTAGAGATTGAAATTTCTGAAGTGAGCAGTGCTCAAGATGAGAAATCGATCTAAGTGATTCCAGCCCAAAGAGGGGCAAAGATAGCTTCCGAAGAGAGTGATTTTCTCAGTTGGAGAATCATCAACAGAGAGAGGTAGAGAGAGATCCAGTAGAGCCAGCACAGAGCCAGAGAAGCTGACGCAGAGCCACGAAGGGCTACGCAGAGGCTGCGCAAAGGCCAAGAGGGTTTCCGAGAGTTTGTTATTGGATCAGTGTCAGAAGACAGGAGCCGGGGTGTGAGACCGGGAGGCTGAGATCTAAGATTCCGGGAGGCGGATCGATCTATTGCCTGGGTGACGCAGTGCCAAGAGGAGGTCACAATGCCTACACAGTCGTTGCACAGAGGCAGCACAGGGACCTCCAGGGTCATCTCATCCACTGTTCGGATCAGCCAGGATTTTCCAGTGATTGAGTGAGGTAAAATTCACAGTGTTTCTGCCAGTATTTCTCTTTGTCACTGAATAGCCCTTGTGGGATTCAAAGATGTATTCAGAAATTGCTACTTTTTAATAAAATAAAACCCTCAAATCTGTTGCATTGATTTTCTCACATTAGGTTTTTCCGAGGACTTTGTTCAAAAATAACGGTGTCCTATGTGTATAATTTCCTTTGCTCAGTTTCCTTGTTTCAAAATCATAAGTAATTAAGTGTAGGTTGCTTCAGTAATTGCTTCAATATTTCATGAAAAAATCTGAAATATTTTTGTAATGTAATTTACAAATAGAAGAAGTAAATTCAGTTGGTTGCAATAGGATTCTGGAGATCATTTAGATCTAGGAATTTGCACATGGTATCAAAGCATTTGATGTGAAACGAGAAGAGCAGATCTAGCACTGAAGTGAAGGTCGAATTGTTGCAGCAGCAACAGCAAATCGAATCCCTAGAGGGATTGCGCACTTCTAGACAAAAGGGTTGAATTTTCGAGGTGGTCTCTCTTTAAGTGAGTCAACAAAGAGGTAAGACTTCCAGATCGAGATCTTGTAGAGGTAGAGGGAGCAACGTGTAAAAATTTATGAATCTAAGTTACAAAAATCCTACTGCAGAAATCTGATTTACATTACCTACTTGTTTTCATTAATTTATCAAGTTATTTTTTTAGTACATCAAGAAAATATTAATGTAAATACACTGTAGCCTACACAACTATACAAATCAAGTACTGAAAAATAAATGAAGCATTCACACAAAGGACACTTATTTTTGGACAATTGTCCCTGGAAAAACCCAATGCAGGAAAATCGATGCAGCAGTTCTGAGGGTTTATATTATTAAGCAACAGTAATCCGAGTACAACTAGGGTACCATAATCCGGCTCACCCAACAGAGAATATCCTTGGCAGACAGAAAAATCGTGAGTTTTACCTCACTCTGCAAGTCCTGGCTGATCCTGATTAGAAACTGGTGAGACCCTAGCTGCCTCTATGCAGTAGATGCGTAGGCCTGCGTGGGTCTCGCTGAAGACTGCGTCACACCTTCTCTACGCTCATCTGCCTCTTAGAAATCGAGTTTCAGCCCTGCCGGCTTAGAAACCCCGATCTCCAGCAATTTCTGGACTATCCATTGGAGCCACTGCGCAGCCTACGTGGGCATGCGTTACCCTCTCTGGGGTCTGTGTCACCTCTCCTGGTGGTTGCGTTGGTCCCTTTGTCGTCTTTGCTGCCTCTCTAAAATGTACTCTTCGTCCTCCGACCAACAACTGCTTCTACCCCTCACTACTACATTGGATCACTAAGATTTGATCTTCATCCGAGCACTGCTCCATCAGAAGAATGATCTCTAGATTCAGAGTCTATGTGTGTTCTCCAACTAACACTCAAGCCTTCCTTTATACTTTTCCTATTGATGAATCAACAGCTGTGATCTAATCCTTAATCAACGGCTAAGATTAAATTAGACTTGATCCAATGTTTAAATTAATTCACTTTAATTATTTAAATTCCCTAAGTTTTAACTTAGGCTCCATTTAAAATAATTAATTATTTGAATAACTTTCACTCCCGGTGGAATTTCTCCAAACGATTTCTGGGTCTTGGAGATCTCATGTGTTCTAGCCCCTCCACAAAATTTCGGAGCTAGAGCACATCCGATGCTACCCAAAAATCAACACTCCCTCTTAGCGAGGAATGTGCTCTAGCAATACTTCTTCACCAGAAGCATCACCCTGATCCACGACATCAGTCCTCTACGCTGCTTCTGCTCGGCCTACTGCCCCTCATCCACTGCGTTGTTGCAATCTGTACTGCTGCCCATGACTCTGCAACTGTCACTGCTACATCTGTACTGCAACTCCCTCTCTAAATGTTGCATCATGTTGCCCATAGCACTACCATTGTTAACTGCTGCACTGCAACTCAGTTGTAGAGAGTTAAGCAACTGAAAATACATCCCAAAAACCAGACATACAAGTCAGTCTGGATGCATCTTGATGGTGAAGCTCCCTCTGATGCTAATCTGCGTTGACCCTCTGATGCTCTGCGCTGCAGCTCCATGCATTGCATTGTTGCTGCTTCGACTCTGCGTTGCTTCAGTCTTCAGCGTCCTAGCTCTGCCATTGTTGATCCATCATCTCTCGCACCAACTAACCCCCATCATTATGCTACTGTTAATAAGGGCTCCCGTAGCTCATATATGATCCAAGAGTCTAGGCACCTCAAGGATCCTGCCCCTCCATTGAAGTTCAAATAACTACAGATAAATGTCACCCCACCTCTTCTCTCGAGGCACATGAGCACTCATGCCACAATCATCATCATCCCCATCATCATCCTTCGCTACAGCAGCCTTTAAGTCAGATTCTTCTTTGCCCCTCTTCTTCAGAGGACACTGTTTGGCAAAATGTCCCAATTCTCCACACCTAAAGAATCTGACCTTCAAGAGGTCCTTCTTTTTCCTTCTTTGTTGCCCATGTTGTCCCTTAGATGTGAGAGTCGCATCTTCCTCTTCCTCCTTGATTTCGATCCTCGTGGATGCTTCCATTTGTGGCCCAGAACAAGGTGAAATTTTGGGTGAAGAGATCAATGAGAAAGATCTCATGAACTATTGGAATAGTTCAGAAGAATCTGAAGATGTGTTGGCAAGAGAAGCAGACGAGGCTATGAAGCCTTGCATTTTTAAATCTCACAGTTTATGTATGTTTGCAGGATGTGCGAAAGATGGTGGACAGCCCAGTGAAACTGTCACATAGAAGAATGAAACCCTTGAGGTGAAGTCTGATGGAGAATGCCTTTCAGAGGAGGAAGGTACTGAATTGTTGCAGCAAGAAGAAATCATAAATGAATTCTTGTTTGGTGTAAGACAGCCAGTTGAAGTTGTTATAAAGCATTAGCATAATGAAAATGTCGAAGTGATATTCCAAGGAGGTAAACAAATGAATTTGTTTAATGAAATTGCTGACATAATTTTGCAATGTGATGATACAAAAACCAGGATAACTCAGGAAGATTGCCAGAAGAAGAATGAAGCTGGAAACGAAGGTTGTGATGAAATGCTGAAAAGATTTCACACGGAAATAGAGTTCTTGGAACGATGGCTTAGAGAACCTGAAGGGGAGATGAAACCTGCAGAACCTGATACAAAAGAGATTGCAGTTACCGTGCATGATAGAGATAAAATGTTTTTAACATTTAAAGAGTTGAGTGAATGTTATAACTTTTCAGATAATGATGTGACTGTAGGTACAGAAAACGACATTAACAGTTATGATGTTGAAATCAGAGAAATTGAACACAAATTATTTGGAGTTGAGATGAAAGATCAGGAGCAGCAAGAAAGTTATGTCCGTAGGGGCATAAAGGAAACAGAAGCAGTGAGCCAGCAAGATAAAGATGAAAGCAGCCAGCAGTTCAAAACAGGATATACTAAAATCCAGGGAGTCAACGATGGGAGATTGGTGCTTGAAGCATCAAAAGAGGCCGAAAGGTCTTATCTTTTTAAAACTAACAGTTTGTTGATGAATGCAAGTACAGCATTGGACGAGAAATTTGTTACTATAAGAGAAATCAATGAATATAATTGTAATCAAGAAGGAGTTCTTGATTATTCTTCATTGCAGTAAGTTGAGTGTTCAGCACAATTGAAGATGAAAGCATCAAACAAAGAGGAGTTACTCTGAGGAATTGGCGAAAGAAATTTTTGTAAAGGCCGATGGAATCCAATCAACAGAGTGAGTGATGAGTTACCAAATCGATTTGATACTTTGAAGGACCAGCAGCAGATCAGAGTTTGGAATCCTGGAGGGAGCAAATCATCAAGACTTGTGACTGTCGCATTATTACAGAAAAGTGACAGACCTCATAGACAGGGGTCTATGGAAACTTCTCTACATGGAGAGTCTGATGCAGGAGCATCCTGCTTGGGTTTTATTAAAATATTATGTAATTAGGGGGGTGATGATTTTTTAATTATTTTATAAATTATTATGCTCATTTTAATAAATTAAGAGAGAAAATTGTAAGTGAGGATTATTGTAAATATTCTTTTAATAAATTAAGGATATTTATTGAGTTGAATTAGGTAGATAATCTAGGGATTAGGAATTCCTTAAATGAGACTTAGTTGAGTCCAAAAAAAGGATAAATCTAACTTAGATTTTAGTTGAGATTTGTGTGAATGAAATTATGGATTGGAATAAATTCATTATTATGTATAAATATGAGGAGTGTGTGAGGATGAAAAACAGTGGGGAATACAGAGAGAGAGAGAAAGATGGTTTGAGAGATTTTTGTAAAGGGCAGAGAGACGAAAGGCCATCCATTGTAATATTCGGCCAAATAGTTTGAATCTAGAATTTCTTGTATTAATATATGTCAATGTTTTTTTTTGTATGGCTCTCTTTCCTTTATGTATATGTTGCGTTGAATAAAATATAGTTCTAATGAAGCATTTTCTTGAGGATTTTCGTGTTGAAGGAAGCACACACGATATTATATGCTAGGATCTGTTTTAACCCAGTATCCTGGCATCACACTTTAATTATTTAAATTCCCTAAGTTTTAACTTAGGCTCCATTTAAAATAATTAATTATTTGAATAATTTTCACTCCGAGTGGAATTTCTCCAAACGATTTCTGGGTCTTGGAGATCTCATGTGCTCTAGCCCTCCACAAAATTTCAGAGCTAGAGCACATCCGATGCTACCCAAAAATCAACACAGCACAGAGCCTTCACGTAATGCCAGAGGGACGCAGTTTTCCTACAAGAAGTTGCTAGGCAGAGAAGTATCAAACGAAGAAGAACACATAGTGAGGGAATTCTTCCTCAGTGAGTTCCTTGCCGAGGAATTCAGTTTTTCTAATTTGTTGTGCAGCAAAGGAGCAGCAGACTTACCAACTCCACAGGGAGTACGTAAGCCAACATAGAAGCTACGTAATAGGGAGAAAGAGGGAGCAGTTCAACAGTTTTCAACAAAGATTGCAGCTCACGGACTTAGAGATCAGCATCAGTTTGAGGAATCCTCCAACTAAGTGATCTGGAAAGAAAGAATTAGATTCCTTCTGGACGAGTATGATCTCAAGGCGTTTGAAGACAACATGGTTGTTGTGCCTACAGATCCGAATTAGAATAAAGAGTACAAGTCTGATATGACAAAGGCCAAGAGGCTAATCCTTGATGATGTCAAGGATCATATAGCTGGAAAGGACACAGCCAGGCAGATAATGGAGGCCTTGTTTGTGTTGTATGAAGGAACTTCTGAATAGCGGAAGATGTACTCGGAGCAGAAGCTCTGGATGATCCAGATGCAGAAGGGGGAACGCATTGTTCCATTCCTAACAAGACTTCAGGATATCTGTGATCAGTTGGCAGCCGTGGGCTCTACCCCAACTGCTACAACTATGGTGAGACTGGCCCTTAACGCAATCACTGAGTGGCAAGTTTTTGTTCAAAGTATCTTGGGCAGGGCAACACTACCGAGTTGGGAGGTGATGTGGGCAACTCTTCAGGAGGAGGTGAGAAGAGATCTAGTCAAGTGTAAAATTAACGGTAGCAACGGGAGATCGAAGAATCCAGAGGAGGAGGAGAATCAACCCTCGAATCGAAGGGGCAGCAAGGGCAATCGAGACGCAAGAAGGACGTCTCCAAGGTGAAGTGTTTCAGATGTGGCAAGATGGGCCACTATGCATCACAGTGTCCTTTGAAGAAAAAGGACAAGGATGAGAAGCACGATCCAAAGGTTGCAGCCGCGAAGATCGAGGAAGATGAGTATGCCATGAGTGCCCACGAATCTCCAGGAGGGAGATGGGGTGACATGGAACTGTAGTTCACCTTGAACTTCAGTTGGGCAGGATCTTTGAGGAACCCACCTCATGGATCATCACCTTGCTACGAGAGCCCATGATCAGTAGTAGCAGGATGGAGGAGTTTTCAGTGGGAGCCGAGTGCAAAGACGACAGTTGCAGCGGATAGCAGTGCCAAATTCTAAGCAGCGCAGAGCAGAGTTGCAGCAGCGCAGTGAAGAGCAACAACAGCATAGTGCAACAGCAACGCAGCACAATGCAAAGCAGCAGCAGCGTAGTGCAGAGTAGCAATAGCGCGGTGTAGCAGCAGCGTAGTGCAGAGCAGCAGCAGCGCAGTGCAGAGCAGCAGCAGCGCAGTGCAGAGCACCAACAATGCAATGCAACAAAGGGACAGCATAGTAGCTATCAGCCGTCAGTGTTTTCAGCACCGAGATGCTTCCACTGAACGCTTGTTCAGTTTTTGGGTGGTTTCAGTTGCTTCTCTCAGCAACTGAGTTGCAGTACAGATGTAGTGTTAGCAGTGGCAGTGCTAGCAGCATAGTAGATGCAGCACTTGAGAGGGAGTTGCAGTACGGATGTAGCATTGGCAATGGCAGTGTCAAGAGCAGCAACACAGTGGTTGGTGGATAGCTTGTCAGACATCAACAGTGCAGAGGATGCTTCAGGGTCAAAGCAATGTGCAACAGGCATGTTGTTAGAGCACTTTCCTCACTAAGAGGGAGGGTTGATTTTTGGTAGCATCGAAAATGCTCTAAGTCCCAAAAATTGTGGAGAGGCTTAGGCGCATATATTCCAAATAACCCCGAAATCGTTTGTGATAATTCCACTCAGAATGTGTTTTATTAAAACAATTAATTATTTTAATGTGACCCTAAGTTTAAACTTCATAAAATTAAATAATTAAAGGGTATTAATAAAAGGGAGCGTGAATCTTCTAGAGAACATGGATCAAGTCAAGTTATAATCTTTAGCCGTTGGTCGTCGAAGTCTCAACGGGAAGGCTATAAAGGAAGGCTTGACGTTCATTTGGAAAGACACACCGAGTGAATCTAGAGATCGAAATTTCTTAAGTGAGCAGTGCTCAAGACGAGAAATCGATCTAAGTGATTCCAGCGTATAGAGGGGCGGAGATAGCTTCGGAAGAGAGAGCGATTTTCTCAGCCGAAGAATCATCAGCAAAGAGAGGCAGAGAAAGATCCAACAAAGCCAGCACAGAGCTAGAGAAGCTGACGCAGAGGCCAAGAGGGTTTCCGAGATTTTGTTGTCGGATCAGTTTCAGAAGCCGGGAGTTGGGGTGTGAGACCGAGAGGCTGATATCTAAGATTCCAGAGGCAGATCGATTTATTGTCTGGGTGACGCAGTGCCTACGCAATCACTACGCAAAGGCAACGCAGGGACCTCTAGGTGCATCTCATCTAGTGTCCGGATCAGTCGGGATTTTCCAGTGATTGTGTGAGGTAAAACTCGCAATCTTTCTGCCAATATTTCTCTCTCTGTAACTAAATAACCCTTATGGTATTCAGAAATTGCTACTGCTTAATAAAATAAAGCCCTTAGATTTGTTGCACCGGTTTTCCCGCATTGGGTTTTTCCGGGGACTTTTGTCCAAAAATAACGATGTCCTATGTGTATAATTTTCTTTGCTTAATTTCCTTGTTTCATAATCATAAGTAATTAAGTGTAGGTTGCTTCAGTAATTTGATTCAATATTTCATGAAAAAATTTGAAATAATTTTGTAATGTAATTTACAAATAGAAGAAATAAATTCAGCTGGTTGCAGTAGTATTCTGGAGATCATTTAGATCTAGGAATTTTCACAGATCCCCCCTGAGTAGTGATGAGTTGTGTATGTGCGAGATCCTTGTCTTGTGTTGACAAGTGGATCCCCCCAAGCAGTTATGAGACTTCAATGTGCGAGATCCTTGTCATGTGTTGACAAGTGGATCCCCCCAAGCAGTGATGAGCCTTGGATGTGCGATATCCTTTCCATGTGTTGACAAGTGCATCCCCCCAAGCAGAGATGAGCCGCCTTGGATGTGCGAGATCCTTGTCATGTGTTAACAAGAGGATCCCCCCAAGCAGAGATGAGACTCGGTTGTGCGAGATCCTTATCATATGTTGGCAAGTGGCATTGCCCCAGGTGAATATAGGGTGATGGATGAATCTCCCCTATGATGATTCTTCTTCATTAGAGTGAGACACCATTGTTCAAGATGATATAGAGCATTGATGAATAGAGATGAGCAGAGAAAGAAAAGATCTTTTTTGCAGAAAGAAATTCCTCCCTAACCGAGAGGGAGTGTTGAAAATTGGTAGCTCAAAGATGAATTTATAAAAATAGAATTTCTAAAAACAGAAAGTCTCAAGTATGACTTTCCAAAAATAGTAAATCACCTTGAATCAATTCGTAATCAAGCATTGTTGATGGAAAATCCCTTTTAATCATCAATCAATCCTAATAGTCAATTTCAACTTAATCATCAATATTATCATTATTCTTATTATTATATTATTATTAAAAAGAAATTCAAGTCTCTCAGTCATGAGACTCAATCATGTCATATGTAACTCCCCTCAATTAATGCATATGTTACTCTCTCTCTCTTAATGAATTCATTCATCTCTCTCTTTAATGCTCTTACGCACCTCTTACACACTTTAATGACTCGTCATACAAAGATTCCCCTTACACACCTTTAATGCTTAAGTTACACTCCTCTCCTCTATGGCATAAGTTACAAACCTATTTTGGCACATGTAACTACTCACGACATGTGTATTGCTCCTCCTTTATGTCAATAATTCATTGCCCTTAATATGTGTGTGTGTGTGTGTGTGTGTGTGTGTGTCATCTCACCTCGCTTACTTGTGCATTATGAATTCGAACTTGAGAGAGAGTTGAAGACACTTGAAGGAGATTGTGAGAGAGAGAGACTTGGAGAGTAAGAGTAGATCTTGGACAGCCAAAGTGATTCAGTGATTCAGTGTTTGCATCAACTACTGTTATCAAAGATATTCTTCAGATTTGGGTGAACTTCTTCATTCTCTCATTATACTTTGTATCTCTGCTGAACAATTGATTTCTAATAGAAGAAGAATAAGGTTGGGTTTTCCCCTTGTGGGTTTTTCCCTGGTCATTGACCTAACTTCTCTGTGTCTCATTGAGTTCTTGGTTGTCTTTCACTGTGCATATGGTTTATATGGTTTATGTTTTATCTACAATTACTTAACTTATTTTGCAGCATAAAGAATCTGGATTTAAGTGATTATAACAACATAGAACATCAAAATTTCAACAACCATGATGAATATGTGATATAGTCTGACTTTATGATGTAACAAATCTGTTGATGCATGACAGTATTATAGACAGGTTGAAGTCTTGAATGAAGATGACTGAAGTGGCTTCCCATTCAGAGGAAGAATCTCTCCATAAGATCCTTACTCCTATTATCATTTGCATTATATGTATAAAATATTATTTACTATTAAAGTAAGGTTTATAGACATAAATAGACAAATATCTGATATTTTTGGTCTGCAACAAAGTTCTGATCTGAGGAAGGGAGGGTTTTCCCTTACTCTAAGCCTCAGTCGCACGAATGCAAGCTTACACCTGAAGGATGACAGTCCTACAGACATGGAGCAGACAACGGGAAGTTTTATGAGCAGGGAAGTCTGAATGTTTGATTTACTATAATGTGAATATCTTGACTAAACTTGTGTTTTCAGGTGACCGGAATATGCATATCAATATGTCCTTATGACTTAACCATTGAGGCCTATGTATGATAGTATTTGATAACAGTTGCAAGGATTTCGCTAATTGATAATTTGATATAGATAAGCAGCGTTTGGAATTTTGACATGATGCTTGATAATGACTTAGAACTTTGACTTGATGTTGAGATATATTTTGGGCTATAGATCTCACTATGATAGCAAATTTGGGATTTGACCTGATGTCTAATGATTTGATTTGATGATTAATGATTTGTCTTAATAACAATGTTATATGGGCATAGTGAGTTTCAGTGACTTATATTGGTATTCTGTGTTGACATCATTAGCTTTGACTCAATGGTTTAAGTATTGACAGTTGTGATTCAGTATGAATTAATCTCACAATATTGAATAAATGGATGGAACCTGCATGACTTATTCTTGGTGTATGCATTTGCATCTAGTGACTTATATTGTGATCATGAGAATGACTTGATGAAGTTTGGATTGATATGCTTGGTAGATGACAACTTGTTGGCAAGATAATAGATAAAGTCACAACTTGATATTTTGATATGAGCTCTACCTATCACCTGGTCCAAAGAACTTGATACAATGATATTGATGAGTTTGATATTAGGTTTGATTTGACAGTATTGATTTGTGTAAGGCTAAGCATATTGCTTTGGTCAAGTGTTGTGTTTGCAGAAAGTATTGGATGAAGCAAGCCCCCTAGTCCTGATATATCCACATTGATAGTTATCTGTAAAGCCAGGATGATGTGTTGATCCAAACCTCTACTTCAAAAGGGTTCAAGATATGGCTTTGATTTTGGTTTTAAATACTGATGGTTTACTCTTGACAAGTAATGAGCCTCTGATGATCAAAGTAAGAGGGAGATGGCTTATGAAGCTCGAAATAATGAATCATGGCATGATGAATCGATTTCTGAAGTTTGGAAAAGAAAATCTATATTGCGAAGCTATTGAAGTTTTTTTGAAAAATGGAAATGCAAATCCTTGGACACTCCAATTGAATTTCAAGAAGTTGTGAAGAGATATTGTTGAACTTGACTTGGCAACTCACAGTTGATTGAAGCATTGATGTTTTCTTCTGAACATTCGTCTGTATATATATATATATATGAGTTGTCTACCGACGCAACAGAATAGCCCGAACGGCAATTTTTTGCCGGAATCCAGTAAAAAAAACTCAAAAAATCAGGTAGTTGGAGTGTTTGAATTGCATTTTTGATGGTGGAAATGGATTCAGCACCATAAAAAACCCTTAGGCCATCCAAAATACTGAAGTTTAACAACTGTAATCTAGATTTTCAAAAATATTTGCCAAAATTTGTCAAAATTTTACCTGAATTTTTGGGTTATTCTGTGGGTTTTTTAGACTACGACTATATATATGAATTCATGATTGAGCCGCTTCTTATACATTGAGTTGCCGCTAAGCACCCTTCGAGATATTTGCATGGTATCATCTATTTTTTGTCTGAGACATTCTTCTTGTGATATGTGACTACTTAGATGTATTGATGATGATTTGGTTCGTTATTGATGAGATGAGCACATATGAGTGTTGCCTTACTATGAGATCTGCCATGATGTTTTGGATGATAGGTTCGAAGTTTTAAGCACGACCGAGGTTGAGTACGAAGTCGCTAGCATGGCTAGCTATGAGGCAGGATGAAGAAGATATGTGGAGAGTCGTTTTAACAAGTTTTGGATATGACATGGATACATTGGGATGACAAAGAGTGGGAACCAATTGGGAAAGAATCTCGTATATAGTTGGGACTGAGATACCTTCATATATTGAGATAGTGTTGTTGTACAAGACAAACTTAGGCTTGTGGTTGGCACCTCCTTGAGAGGGAGGATGACTATGGTATCATTTTTATGATATATATATATATATATATATATATAGATATTTGTTCTAATATGATATTTGATTTGATGTCTTGTATGAACAGGAGACAGCTAATATTGATACATGATGATTACCAAATATGAGTACGATGATATGTTGTTGATCTATAGAGAGCATCGTTGATCGAGGACACTTAGCCAGCTCTTCCTCCTTGTCTGAGCTCCCATGGTAAGGAATTGAGATAGAGGGCTCCTTGGGTTGAGGGATGTCTAGACAATAGGGTCGTAGATGTTGCTCCCCTATCTGTTACCCATAAGGTTGGAGATGTTGCTCCCCTATCTTGGTCTTTGCAAGGTATACCCCAGTTGGCATCATACCCACAAGTCAGGCTTGTTGGGATTATCGCTCCCCGTCTGGCCAAGGGGTTGAGAGTGTACTTGGGGGTGTACAACCCAAGCTGATTATGACGCAAGTGTTCTACCACATGACTCTTAATGGTCATTGTCAGAAAGATCGATAGGCAATAGGATGGGATGAGATGTGCTCCCTTACATCACCTATTGCTTGTAGAAATTTTTGAATCTTTACAATTTATGCAAAAATTATTACTGTTAATCTGGTAATGCTCCTCCTACTTAGACAAGTTATTAACTGAATAAATTCAAGTTAAAATCAAAGCAAAACACATAATAGATCTCTACCAATCCAGATCTAGAACAAGTTCATGCACACATAAACAAAGTGACAGTTATTTCTGGACAAATAGTTCCCGGAAAAACCCAATGCGGGAAAACCGGTCTCTGGCTGCTGGAGGGTTTTATTATTAAGAATTTTTCTGAATACACATATCTGGGTTCCAGATCTGGAAATCTCGACAAAGAATATACTAGATCTACAACTCACTGGCTGATCTAGGGCCAAAATAATGACTGATCCACACCCTCAAATGGGATTTACAGAACTCAGCCAAGACTAGGGCCTAGAAACACCAGTGCTACCTCAGAAAGCCTCTGCGTCAGCCTCTGAACCACCTCCAACCCTCAGCGCTGCTCCGGAAAAGACTGCGTTACCCCCGGTGGGTGGCCGCGGTGGCTACAACCCCGCGCCGGGGTCTGCGCGCCCTCGGGGTTTCCCTGCGAAAATCCTGTTGTCCTTGGAGGTTGCGGCCACATCCCCTTCATTGCGTGACCTTTCTCTTATGCGTTGGCCTTGGTGATCTCACCCTCTTGTGATTCTAGACCCCGGGATCAGATCATCCCCCTGGCCTAAATTCCCTTCTCTGCAGCTGAAACACTTTTGAGTATTCTTAGCAAACCTTGCCCTTGAACCTTAGCTTAGTTTCAGTGCTCTGCCTCTATGTCTTTACAAATGACCCCAAGCCTTTCCTTTATACTTTTCTCGTTGGGAAACCAACGACCATGATCAGATCTTGAATCAATGGCTAAGATTAAAAGAAAGCTTGATCCGTGTGACTTAAGACAATTTCATCACATGTTTTAATTAATTACCTTTAAATTATTACAGTTAATATCTCTAAACCGATCAAAATTTCCCAAATTCTTCCATGGGTCTTGTGGAGCCAAGTGTACTCTAGTCCTCACATAAAATTTGGGAGCTAGAGCACAAGCATTGCTACCCCAAATACACAACTCAACCTCCCTTCACGCATCAAGGGTGTGCTCTGTGTCTGTACACTTATGCATTACATGAGATTTGAGCCTTCGGATTCTTGTCTTCTTTGAAGCTTGCTACTACTGCTGCCACTCAACTCTACACTGCTGCTGCCATTCTGTACTGCTGCCCATGACTCTACCACTTGCCACTGCAACCTCTGTACTGCAACTCCCTCTCAATATGTTGCATCTGTTCTACTCATAGCACTGCCACTGAAGATCTGCTGCATTGCAACTTTAGTTGTTGAGAGAAACAACTAAATCTCATGCCCAATCTTTGACAAACAAGTCTGATGGGTTGCATCCTCATCACTGAAGCTCCATACGCTACAGATCTGTGCTGGCATCTAAAGAACGATGCACAGCTACAGCTCTGCCTGCGTAATCAGACTCCCTATGCACTACTAAAGTCACATCAGCCCCTTGTGCTAAAGTCTATCACACTGCTGCTGCACTGCGCTGTCCCTCTAAAGCCTTCTGTACTGCGTGAACAGCACTCCTCTACATTGTTGAAGTCACATCAGCCTCTGCGCTACTACTGCTTCTACGTTGTTGCTGCCTTGCTCTGCGCTGCTCAAGGATCCCGCCTTTCTTCCATGTAGCTCCTCTACATGTCCATGTCACCCCACCTCCGTGGTTCATAAGCACTCATGGCTGCATCATCTCCTAACCCGTCATCTGCCACAACTGCTTTGGAAAAAGATGCTTCCTTGTCCCTTTTCTTCTCAAGACAATTGCTGGCAAAATGTCCCATTTCACCACAATGGAAGCACTTGATATTTGAAAGATTCTTCTTCTTCTTTAGTTGCCTCTTTGATGCCAAGGTTGCATCTTCCTCATCTTCCTTCTTCACTTTGCTCAATCCAGGGTTGTGCTGCCTCTTTGTGAATCTGCGGAGTTCTTCCGCAGAATTGACCACAAGTTATCCCAATCTGGGAGGTCCGCTCTGCCCAAGATACTTTGGACAAAGGTTTCCCAGTCATCCGTGATTGCATTGAGGGCAATCCTGACTATCACAGCATCGTCCACTGTTGCACCCGTTGCAGTCAGCTGATTTCTGATCAACTGCAATCTGAAGAGAAAATGCTCCATGTCTTCTCCCTTGCTCATCATGAATGACCTCATCTGAGTTTCTAACAACATCTTTCTTTCGACAGATTTTCCCTCATATAGGGAACTCAAGGCCTACCAAATCTCGTTTGTTGTCTTCTTCTCAGCTACGTGTGGTACAATATGGTCCTTGATACCATCCATAATCAGCCGCTTGGCATGCCCAGCAGCTTCCTTATGCTTCCGAAGGAGATCCGGACCTGTCGATGTGGCCCGAGTTTGCTCTACATGGTCTCTTAGACTATATGCCTCAAGGACTATCAGGATCCTTGCCTTCCAAACTGAAAATTTTGAGAGGCCATCCAGCATATCTTGATCACGCAGTCCATGAGGAAACATCTGCTCAGAATTTGTGGAAAATTCCTCTTCTCTTTGCTAAAGAAATGGATCTAAGGCCCTTGGTGAAACAGACACCTTCTGCTCCCTCTGACAACTGATTTCCCTCCTTGGAAATCTACCAAATCCAATATGATTCAACTTCTTCTTTGATCCTCTGATCAAACTGCAAGTTTCCTTTGGCAAGAAACTATCTGAGAAGTTGATCTCCTCCCGCTCTTTGTCACTTGTGCTAAGGCTAAAAATCTGAAAACTTCAAAATTTTAACCCCACCAGCTCTTTCTAAATTTCTGCAGTCTTTTCTGGATCTGATGGATTTAGATCTGAATCACATTGGCTGGCTTCAGACCAATCCAACATTGTTTCTGAGCTGCCTCTGCGCAATAATTGTGTGGGCTTGCTAGGAGACAGTGCTAGACAGTGTCACCCTTCACTCTGCGTGGATCTGCCTCTGAAAACTGCGTTGTCCCTTCAAATCTGCGTTTCTGCTGCTTTTCCAGCTGCTTTCTGCAGCTAGAACCTTCAGTCTCTCCTGCTGGTGACCCTCCTAGATCTGCAATTGCTCTGATACCATGTAGAAATTTCTGAATCTTTACACTTTATGCAGAAATTATTACTATTAATCTGGTAATGCTCCTCCTACTTAGACAAGTTATTAACTGAATAAATTCAAGTTAAAATCGAAGCAAAACACATAACAGATCTCTACCAATCTAGATCTAGAACAATTTCATGCACACATAGACAAAGTGACATAGTTATTTCTAGACAAATAGTCCCCGGAAAAACCCAATGCGGGAAAACCAATCTCTGGCTGTTGGATGATTTTATTATTAAGAATTTTTCTGAATACACAAATCTGGGTTCCAGATCTAGAAATCCCGACAGAGAATATACTAGGTCTACAACTCACTGGCTGATCTAGGGCCAAAATAATGACTAATCCACACCCTCAAACGGGATTTACAGAACTCAGCCAAGATTAGGGCCTAGAAACCCCAGCGTTGCCTCTAAAAGCCTCTGCGTCAGCCTCTGAATCACCTCCAACCCTCAGCGCTACTCCGGAAGAGACTGCATTACCCCAGACTGGGTGATGCAGTCACTACGCTGCCCCTTAGGGTCTCTACGTAACCCTCTGAGGGTTTCCTGCTGAAAATCACGCTGTCCTTGGAGGGACTGCGCTGTCCTTACTGCTGCAGCTTCCTTTCTCTTCTGCATTGTCCTTGAGCTAATCTTTGCCTCTTGTGTATTCTAGACCCCGGGATCAGATCATCCCCTTGGCCTAAATTCCCCTCTCTACAGCTGAAACACTTATGAGTATTCTTAGCAAACCCTGCCCTAGAATCTCAACTTAGCTTCAGTGCTCTGCCTTTGTGTCTTTACAAATGACCCCAAGCCTTTCCTTTATACTTTTCTCATTGACAAATCAAAGACCATGATCAAATCTTGAATCAATGACTAAGATTAAAATAAAGCTTGATCCGTGTGACTTAAAACAATTTCATCACATGTTTAATTAAATTCACTTTAATTATTTAGTTCCCTAAGTTTAAACTCAGGAAATACATTAAAATAATTAATTAATTTAATATCTCCTAAACCAGATGAAATTTCCCAAATCCATTTCTGGGTCTTGTAGATCAAGTGTACTCTAGTCCCTCCACAAAATTTGGGAGCTAGAGCACAATTGATGCTACCCCAAATACACAAAATCTCAACATTGCTCGATATGGGGTCGTAGATGTTTAGCTCCCCCGTGAGATTCTAGGTTGAGATGTGCTCCCCGATGTGGTTCCAGGTTGAGATGCGTTCCCTGATGATATGCTCTCTGATGATGATGCAGGTCGTAGATTTGGCTCCCTGCTGATATTTCCCAGGTGGTAGCATTGGGCTCCTCGTTGGCAGAGATCCGGGTGGTAGCAGTGGCTCCCCAATGGACAGATGGTGGTAGATTGAGCTCCTAACCGATGTGAAAAATCTTCTTCTTTTAGATTCGAGAATGTTCAGCATATGAACAAAGACAATCAAGAGATGAGTAGGAATAAGAGTAGAGATGAACCGAGATGAACAATGACGATACATGATGATGAGATACTTGAGATTGGATATGATTTGATGACATGATACACATGACATAATGCAAGTGGAATTCTCTCTAGTTGAGAGGGAGTGTTAAAATATGCAACAACGATCAAATTCCACTTTGAACAGCTCTTTTGATGGATATGATGATTGCATTGAATTCCTCTTTTCGAGAGGACGAAAATCAACCCAAAGATCACTCAAATCGGATAAGGGAAAGTGTACTTATGAAGAAAAACCCACGTGAACATTTGGACAGGTTGGCCCTAAAGCAAAGAGGACCCCCTTGGAAGGCCTATAAATACATGTGACCTCAATCTCATTTGGACATCATCATGAGACATTCTTCTGTTCTCTTTCTTGTTTTTGGCTCGCACAGGTCTGAGGCAGATCCGCGAAGGAATGGGTTCGCATGAAGGTGAAATTGCAAGGTCCCAAGCTCGCATTTTAATTCTAGGGTTTTGAGCCTCAGTCGCAAGCACAGCACAAAGCAATCTCGGCCACAATCGCTCGTTGACCAGCTCATATGTGCAACTGAAGCCTTTCAATCGCATGCACAACATATCCTCCATGCGACTGGCATCTATGGTTTCTAAGTCACAGTTGTGGGCATTCCAAAGTCTGATTTTGACTGCAGTCACTAGCTCATAAGTTCAAGGGAGCGACTAGAACCTCCCAGTCGCACACATGACTCCTCCATGTGACTGGGACCTGAATGGAAATTTCAATTGTCTGAAGATTTCGCTCATTGACCACAACGTTGGCAATTGACCGCAAACAGTAACAGCTCATTACAGGCTTCAGAATCAAAGTTTTGAGTATAAGCATTGATGGGTTCATTTCATGGATATTGGTTAGTTGATTATTGTTGGATAGGTTTGATGGTTGAAGATATGGATAATTGTACTCTCATTTGTTGAATCATTCAATGACAATCTAATAAGAAAAAGAATTTGAAAGGGTTTTCCCCATAGTGGGTTTTGCCTTGGTCTCCGACCAATCCTGGTGTGTCTATGTGTGAATGTTTTTCTTCTATTGTTGTCTTATGTTCCATTGCATTGATGATGGTGATATTGTTCTTTCTACATAGTTGCATACGTTGCTGAATAATGATGTAAATCTGAATAATGTAATGATGTTATGGGGTGAACTTAATGTGTTAATGAAGAAATGAAATTATCAAAGCAAAGAACAATATAGCCCTAACAAAAATTAACACTAACTTAAAGCTAGACATGTCTAGTTATTTTATACTAGTTCAAACTTCAAATATCAAAGGCTTGATAAAAATAGACTAAATTTAGTTGAAATAAAAGAGTCATAAGAAGAACAATGTTTCTACATCTGATGGGTAAATAACACATAGTAAGGACCTATGATACTTCAACTAGAAAGGCTACCTATATAAACATACTAAACATTAGCTTGGTTGATCTAACCACAGATATTCCACTAGAATAGTTCATCAAGATTCAGAACAAATCTTACAAGTTTCTACAAAATCTTTCTTATATAATGTTTACTTGAGATTAAATTTAATTTACAAGCTTAGTGCTAAAAACACTAAAATAAGATGTGAATGAAATAAAAGAAGCTAAAACAACAAATATGAACATACAATGTACCCAAGAAATTCCAATGTGGGAAAACCTAACTAGAAGATAAGGACTACGCATTGCTCTTTTCTTCTTAACTATGAAATGCAAATACAAAGAAAGATAAACTCGCTTTAGAATTGTAATTAGACACTATAACCTAAATGGCCACTACAATATCATCCACTTCTTCTGTTTTGCTCTCAACATCCCACTCCTTTGCTCTAGTCAACCATGAACAATGAATTGATACAACCAGAATGAAACCTTTTCCTTTCCTAGCAGCCTAGCGTTTTAACATGTCCTAATAGTAATGTAGTGTTAGGGTTAGGGTTTTCGCATGCCTCAACTTACAATTATGATTAAGATTTTGGACCCTATAGAATCTTCTTGAAATTCTACATGTGAGTAATAGGAGCTAATGTGGCAAACACTCAATACCAAGGTGGTCAAAAGCATAGGACAACTTGTGTGGAAAGCATAACTAGGTGGTCAAAAGCATAGGACATCTTGTGTGGGAAGCATAGCTTGTTCATAAAAACATTGATTGAGCTGATCTTTGTACCATCTGAAAGGCCTTGACGTGTTGAACAGCAACAGAGGGCTTTATTCACAAAGTTTTGCCCCCCAGCCCCAAAACCAACCATTGAAAGCCCAAAATGAACTATGGGAGTTTCAAGACCCCAAATCAACAAAACGGGCCTGCCCCTAAAATTAGTCCTACAAGTCAATAGCTCCAATCTTTCCAATCAAAAAGTACCAAAATAGATGACAAATCATATAATAATCCATCTTTGATACTTAGTTACCATGTTGGCCTTAACTAGATACTCTAGGTAAAATATACAGAAAATTACAAATTTGCAAGGCTTGCCTATCAAGCCACTTCCATTTAAAGACACTGTAATATGGCGGGAATTTACCATATAATACAGTCTCAATATAACTGGAGAATTTGTACAACAACCTTCAAAAGACCATTTTACCTGTCCGAGATGATCATAAAATACTTTTACCTTCTAAAGCAGAGCTGCACTACAGGTTTGCCTGTCAATGATGTACATTCATCAAAAGATTTTGGCCTTATTGCTTTTTCTAGCATATTTTTCAACTTAATCATTTATGCTGATCTTGCAAGTGACAAGTTATGTTCCTTATATATATTTCACTGCCCTCCAAGTTGACCCCTGGCTCAGACACAGACATGACAGCCTTGGCATTAGTGAGGTCAAAATAAAAGACTTGAACGGTAAATATGACATACATATGTCCAATCTCCTGAGACATCCTCCCATCTATAAAGGCACACAAAGGGTTCAACCAAGATCCCAATCAGATAAAAAATCACGCACTGAATTGAAAAAAGGGAACATGTACTTGAACCCTGAACCTTGTCAACTCAAAATCAAAAATCTCCTCACAGAGTCCTCTATGTTGGGAATGCTCAAAGTACTTATGGCCTTTTATAACTAGAACATAAACGTCCGTCTAAATTTTTTTGTGCAAGAACGTCTGACCCAGATCATATTGTCAAAGGACCAAACTCAAAAGAATGCATAGCCTCTTTTGCAGAGTTTTAGGAGAGCTCACATGTCTACAGTGTAGACAAAACTGACTACACCGGGCTCTGTATACTGCTGTAACAGGATTTGGTCACATGCATGCATTTTGACATTGGACCTATCCCTTGGTTGCTCAGATCTCCACAACCAATGCAGAATCGAACATATAAATTTGTCTCATGAAACGTTTTTTTGTCAATGACAGTCCAATATCAATCATATGCCGAAAAAAAGCATACACCTGTAAAATTTCTTGTTTAATCGGCTTAGAACTAGTTTCCACTGCAGGCTCCAGCATATGACCATCACGAGCATGCATGCATTGTTGTTAACAATGAGAGCCGCAACAGCTCGTTCTCTGGTCTGCTAGAGCTTTTTAAGGAATAAAAACAAATGAGAGCAGAACAGAGTGCATATCTAATGGTTGTGGGCGAGTCCCCGTCATAGGATGTACATTCAAGGCAGGGCAGGTAGATAATTTGCCCCCTTAATTCGATTGGTTTTTTATACGGTAACCAAAATTCATAATTCCTTCTACAGCCTACCAGATCTGAAATTTTGTAGTGAAGAAAATTACACACGAATTCCTTCTCTGGTGGTCCAGGTTCGAGTCGTACATACCTGAGTGACTTCGGCAGAGGTAACCCATATGAGAACCACAACGCCAATCAACACCAGCCCTGTTCTGTATTGCCAATCCATTATAAGGAATGGCCCTCCTAAACCTCCTACCAAACAGCGAAAGATCGAAACACCGGTCCAGCTCGATCGGACAATTGTCCGCCCTTGGTGTTTGATTATTTGCGCAGTTGCCCCGATAAAAATGATAGTAATACTCTGAACACACCGCCATTTTCCATGGTTCGGCCTTTCAATTCGTTCGCACACACGAAATCGCTGCAGGTGTGGAAGGATATTCCTGCAGATGATAAAGACGGCCAAACCAAAATTCGAGAATCAGTGCATCTGCGCGGGCATGTCTAGTCAGACTAAGTATCAATCATATTACCCATGTGTGTATATATATCCATATCTCTTTACCTTACCAGACCTGCAGCGTGTTCTGTACGTGCTGTGCCTGCCTGGCTGGCGGTGTTTTAAACACCAAGGCAAGTTGCGCAAAGTATAAATATTTTATTTTGGGCCCCTCTCTCCCTTTCAAAGAATTGTGACGGCGGTGCCCAAAAATTAGTTATGGTGGCATTCTTTACATTTGTGCGTGTGTGTTTTTGCAGAGTGATGGTGATCGCTGATATCAATGGATTTTTATTTACTATTTTTAAAGTCGGAATTAAAAATTATTAAACTTTAAGATATATATATATATAATATGTTATAAATTAAAATGATTGATTTATTTAGATTTTTTCGTGGATGTAACGCCAGTAACGCACTCAATGAAGGTCAATGAATTATATTTAGAAATATATTAGAAAGTAATATCTAAAGAAAAATTATCTTTAAAATAAGATATAAATTATTATTATTATTTAGGTTTTTGTGATCTATATCTTAAATATAATGAAAATGAAAAATATTTTAAGTAGAAATCAAGTCAAATATATTTTTATCTCAAGTTTTTTCAACCATTTAATGTAACTAAAAAAATATCAATATTTCTCATTATATAAATTATTTTAAGTTGAAACTTATTATATATATTCAATGTATTACATTATATAAAACTTAAAATATAATAAGGGTTACATAGTAGCTAGTATTTGTGGTTTAGCTTAATTGTAACTTAATTAAATTTAAAAACAATAGACAAAGATTAAATAATAGCTTAACTTATAGATAAAATGGCATTTTTCATGATATTTTTCTAGTTAATTTTAATCAAAATCCTACAAAGATATTTAAAAACTTGAATTTAAATTGTTTAATTTGCATAATTTAACTAACCCGCAGGTTTTTTTAGTGCATTGAATCTATTTAGTTTATGAGTTAGACTACTCCTAAAACAACTAATAAAATATTGAATCACCAAAAACTAATAATACTACTAACTAATATTGTTATAATAATATATATACACTTGTTTATTTTATATATATATATATATATATATATATCATCTTAAATTAAAAATATGGAGAAAAAATGAAAATGAAAATAATAATAATAATAATAAATCAAAAATCAAAATAAAAAAGTTAAGTAAAAAGAAAACAAATCAAAAAAACAAAAAATAATAACTAATAAAATGGAAGTTACTAAATAGCCAATAATAAGACCTCAATCAATCACTTTATAAATAAATAGATTTAAATAATAATATTATATCTCCTTCCGGCATAATAATAATAGTACAGTCATCAATTAAGTAGTTGATAAATGTGGATACCAATACTTATGTGACATTTGAAACACCGGCTCAACAAAAGTGGGAACCAAAAAATCATTTGGAAATCCTTAATTTTATCCATTTCACTTTGTATAAGATGAATAATATTCTTGTTGTTATTAAATCTAGACTATCCGTATTTTTTTTATTTTTTTAAAAATAGAATTTCTAACAATCTTATTCCAGAATAGACCACATCTATTAGCTTAAATATGTATAAACTAAAATAATAATTACCCTAGGAGTATGCCTTAAAATTGACTAAGACCTCACCTACCTCAATGTAAGGAAAGACTTAACAACCCAAGACCCAAAGGCATCTTCGAGGAGTGAAACTACCACCTTAGGGACCATGAGTAGGTACTAGGAGGTAATTCCAAGTAGTGTGATTTTTCCTTGCCCCTTACAAACCACAAAGGGATAATTCTAAGTGGCATAGTTTTTCTTTGAATAACCGTAATGAATGAGCCTACATTAATAGATAACAGTTAGTAATGATTGTCCCTATTACTAATTTGATAAGTAAGTTATAATAGATTTTACAACTGTGCAATATATATAATAAAATTAAAATAATAATAATAATAATAATAAATATAATAGGAAGTAAATCATATCAACTAAAATATTTTTTATTTTTTATAAACTTACAATATTAATATTATATTTTATGGTGTAGTCTATGTTATAGACAAAATGGTCTTTTTCATGATCATTTTTTAAATTTTTAAAAATCTGAGTTTAAATTGTTTAATCTACATAATTGAAGTGCTCCAAGGGTTTTTAAGTGTTGAATCCATTTATGCATTCAAAAATATATTTTAAACAACAACAAAAATCTTGAAATTATATTGTAGGATTTTGGTGAATTCTGGTGAAAAAAATTTATTTCCTTTATAAGTTAGACTAAGCCTATTTTATTTCATATAAAATTCTATTAACATATTTTGAAAAAATTTCAAAATATTATCAAATCCATTAAAATTTTAATTATAATATTTTTTTATATTTTTATGAGGTAATTTTATTGTTTAATATTTTTATTAAAATTTGAAAACCAATGATATTAATTTTTTGTATTATTTAAATTACATTTTTAAATATAATATATAAATGATATTATAATTTTTATTAATGTGTGTATCGTTCAATGCAATGAGTATTAAATAAACTATTCAAAAATCATAAGAAATTAATTAGTTGTTACTACTACTCATAAAAATGATCATAAATAAATGACTTGCTTAAAATAATTGAATCTAAAAAATCATATCTAATATAATGATACTAAAACCTCTCATTATTTTAAAAAATATATTATTTAAATTGCACCCTTTAAATTAAAAAAAAATATATATATATATATATGAGAGAAATAGTAGACAACGCACTCAAAATTAAAATTCTAACAAATACCTTCCACGTTTTAAATAAAATTAATAAAAATATATAAAAACAAACCATGAAACAATCAAACTAACCTTGGTCTTCTCATTAATAGTAAAACATTTTAAATGTCATCGATAGAAGTGATTAAATAAAGTACGTAAACACACAAGTCTACCTACTCAAACAATGATACACATTCTCGAGAGAAAAGTGGTAACTGGAAATGCACCTGCGTAAAATATAAGTCGTCGATGATTGAAATTAACCTCTTTATTTAATATTTCACATCCAATGAACTTTTTATCATCATATTACAATGTTTACGGTTAGGTAGCGTTACATTATAATGTCACCTTTTTTAATACACAAGCAAAGACTTTCTCGAGGTGTATTTTAGTTTTTATTATTTTTAAAAATATAGTTTATTAGTCCTTGTTATCACTTCTCTATTGATTTTTAATTTTTATTTTTATTCTCAAAGAAAATTTAAATAGTATTGTACTAAATTATATTATTTTATTGAATTAAAATTAATTAATTAAATATTGGTGGTTGGATCTTACTTATATTTTTCGTAATATTTTTTAAAAAATTACGAAAAAATATGTTTTTCTATGGGTAAGATCTAAGAATAGTATGTTGTCCCTTGGGTAAAGTGGGAAAGTGGGATTGTATAGCTCTCCTAAAGTCATGGGGAGGTTGGGATTGAAAGATATTATTTTGTTTGTTTATAAAAGCTTTGGTAATAAAAGTTGGATGGAAGCAACTCTTTATAGATAGTCTTTGGACATTAGTTGTATAAAAGAAATATATTCACCCAAATTCCACTGAGGGTTGGATCAAAAATTCAAACAAGCCACGTGCTAATGTTTATGGTATTTGGAAGGTTGTTTTGGCATTTTTCTCTCTTATTGAAGACGGTCTTGCTTGGAAAGTAGGGAAAGAATTTTCGAGTTAAAGTTGGTGTGGATCCTTCATTCGGTGTTGGGGAGGTTTCTAGGCTCCTGTAAGAACTTGTGGCGTTCCTAAATGACAAGGGTATACAAACTCTTAACCAAGTTTTCTGATCCTATTTATATGAATCTTTGGATGCAAGGATGGTACATAGCAAGTTGGCTTGGAATCCCAATATTTATCTCTGAAGCATGGGAAAACTATACTACAGGTCTACAAAATTCACATATCAGGTTGTTAGAGAAGGTTGATGAACTATGCTCGTAATTTTTCTTGTTGGAGAATATACCCCAAAATTGGGTTATCTAGGCCTCATTTTGAGATATGCTAAGGTTGAGTAGGCATGATGGTGGAAGTACCTCTCAAAACTAAATTTCACGACAAAATATCGCATTTTCATGTGGTGCTTAATGGAAAACAAAATCCCCACTTAGGACAACTTTCGCAAAAGGTTCCTAGAGGGGCCTAGTTGGTGTTCCCTCTGTAAGAATGATGAATAATTTGTCACATATCTCTTTGTAAATTTCTCCTTCGCAATCGGGGTGTGGTCAATTGTGTGTACTCATTTTGGCGTTAGCAATGAGTGGCAGGGTGAAAAATTTGTAGTTGTTTGGCAAAGATGGGAAAATGACAAAAATTTAAGGCATTTTGGCTCCAGTCGTCCACTCATTTGTTGGAGCATTTGGATTGTAAAAAAACAAATCAATCTTCTAGGACAAATCCTAATTTCCAGATCAGATTGTAGCTCGAGTAATCAATATTTTCTCGCTTCTCCCATAGAAGGAAAAGTCTCTTGGTACCCGTCTTATTATTGATGTTATTATAGAAACTTCTAGAACTTGGGCATTCTTTGACGGAACATCTCAGGGTACTAACAGAACCTCTGGGGGCAATGCAATCCTACACTTATCAAACAAATCATATGTTTTCCTTAGAAATAGATTTGGGGATGGGCACAAACAATTATGGTGAGATGATAGCGTTGAAGCTCCATATTTTTGCAAAATAACAGGGATGTCGATCTACCCAATTGTTTAGGGACTCCATGAACGTGATAAGTTGGTTTAATGGGACACAAAGATGTCACAATTAATTTCTTTTACCTTTGCTAGAGGAAATTTTATGTATAAAATCCACTTTTGACTCGTACTCTTATTGCCATGTGTTACAGGGAGTGTAAAACACAGGTAGAACGATTGTATAAAGAAGGCATTCACTAGATTATGGGTAATGGCTCATAAAGGAGAACAAAGAAAGGACTTTTTATGACTAATATCATCGACCATTCACAGAAAATGGTCTTCCTAAACAACAAGCTATGGCTACATAATGTTTTTTTTTATCCGTAATTTTTTTTCTTGTTATTGATATAAAGAACAACAATTTAATTTTTGGTATCACAAAAGATATCAAAATCCAAACCGTGTTTGGATCTGCGTCTACAACATATTTTTTTGTTTAGATTTCAGTTAGTCATGTGGTTTCTACAAACATGACTTGAACAATGTTTATGGCAATGCAAAACTCTGCATCTACAAAATGTAATTTTGCATCATTGTGTAATGAAAGAAAATCACATTTTTTTCCAAGCAAAAAAAATCTTATTTATTTTTTAATCTCATTTATTGTTAATTTTAAAGATTTATTTTGATATTATTCTCTACATTAAATTTATTTTTTAGTGCTATGATAATTAATTAATTTTTTGTTATTATAACATTTTCAAAATAAAATATATATGAGCTTTTTGAAAAAACTCATATATGATTTATTTCTTAAAAATTTCAAAGAACAATATGACTAATCATGAAACCTATAGAGTCACTATTAACTTTTTATTAGTGTTCATTCATGTATTGCTTTGATCTTTCAATTGTAAATGCATACATATTTTTAGGTCCCTATAATACTAGTGTATCTATAATACTAGTGTGTCCCCTTATTGTTATTGTTAGTGTAGCCCCCCTTATTGTTATTGTTGTGCCCATCTAGTCCCCATAATATTATTATTGTGCCCCATAGAAGCCCACTATTGTTACCGTTGTTCCCTTACATTATTATTGTTATGTCGGATATGATTATATTGTGACCCCTTAGACTCATATATATAGAAAGTAGGTTTTGTCATTTGAATCATCCAAGAATTGTTCATTTATGTAATGTAAAGGAGGTTTCCCCCTCGAAGAGGATAATTTTAATTCATTGATATATATTTTCTTCTATTTTATGAGTTGATTTCATAACATTTGGTATCAGAGCTTTAGATTCTAGGCTTTTTCTTCTTCAAACAAGTCGTCTTGGTATTTTTTCTATAACTTTTTTTTCTATGATGCTTCAGAACCTTAAATTGAAACCACGTGGAGGCGAAATAATGGTGAACCTCATGTACAAATTTAGATATTGGTTCGCTATTTTTTCGGAGATATAAGCTGAGGAAGTTAGGTTGTTTGCAAGCTCCAAAATTTCATCTCAAACAGGTGATTGAGGGAAAATCGTCATAACTTTCGTTTCAGGCATCAGATTTGAATTCTATAAAAAATTTGTCGAAATTGCACAGACTATAGTTTTTTCTATATCAATTCTAGATCCGGATGTTTAAACAGTGACACATGGCATCCCTCGCAACTTCGCTCTACTAAAATAATCCATAATCAGGCCATCGTGGGAGATTTGGCATAACTTTATCTTGAAGAACCCAAATTAGGTCTGACCTATGGCATTGGAAAGAAGACTCATAGGGATACTATAGGACCAAATTTCAAATATTTGGGATTCGAAATCACAAAGATGCATTAGGTTAAATATCAAGCCCCTCAAAAGCAAGAAAAAGGTGTGTATTTTTTTTTAAATTGCATAACTTTTGTTTAAAAAATCAGTTTGAAGTGATTCCAAGGGCATATTGAAGCACAAATATAAGTATTGAGTTGTAAAATACCTCCCAAAAATAATTCCACACCCATTGAGCCCTCAAAAATCTCTATTATGACACATGAAGAGGAAGAATTGCAACATGATATCTCAAAATTATGGGACCAAGTGCAGCAAATTTCGCTCTCACAAAGAGCAACCAAAGATGAAATAAAAGGTGAGATGGATGGTCTAAAAACAAACATGTATGGTTTGAAGGATGGGACGGAAGCTAATATGGAGGATTTGAAAGCGAACATAGAAGGTTTGACAAAATTGTTGCAAGAAAGCCTTCACGGTGGTGACAATGTAATCCATGAAAATCATGGTGAGGACAAAAGGAATATGAATTGTGATTTTAGAAACTCCAATGTTGGGTTTAATAACCACCACATTCTAAATATCGATATGATTAAGTTTGATAGTAAGGATCCAGTAACATCGATACTACAAATGGAGCAATACTTTGATCTCCATGATGTGCAACACTCACAAAGGTACACATTGAAAATTTATATTTAGAACTGAATCAGTTTGTATGGTATCAATGGATTTGTTCTCGTAAAACACTTGTCACTTGGTAAATTTTTACGGAGGAAATGATAACACATTATGAGGATACAAAGAGAAACACCTTTTTTAGCCAATTGATAAATCTTAAACAAAAAGGTTCAATGGCAGAGCACATTGAGGACTTCCAAAAATTGAATATCAGGGTAACAGATATTTCAGAAGAGCACAATGTTGATGTCTTCATAGGTAATTTAAAGGATAACTCCAACACGAGGTACGCCTTTGAGAACCTGATTCATTGGAGAAGGCATTCAGGGTCGCAAGAAATTTGAATGCAAAATTATGGCAACAAGGAAATCTACGACTCACAACTATAAAGATGGAAGTGTTGTTTCTCCTAGCCTTCCACAACCTACAGGGTTGACACCACAACAATTGGAGGAAAAAAGAGCAAAAGGACTTTGTTATAGTTGTGATAGAAAATAAACTAAAGTTCATAAGTGCGCTGAGAATAAATTATTTTAGATAGATTGTGAAGAGGGGGAAGAAAAGGAATAAGAAACATCAAAAGAGGAGGATATACACCAGGAACCAACCTGAGAGAAAGAAGAAATGAATCTGACCATATCATGTAATGCATTGAAAGGAATTACCACTCCTCAAACTCTCAAAATAGAACGATATATCGAGAAGAGAAAGGTAATAGTGTTGATTGATTCGGGTAGTACCCATAACTTTATTCATTGTAAGATAGCCAAGGAGTTGAATTGCTTACTATATCCAACACCAAAGTTTCAAGTGATGGTTGTAAATGGAGGAACTATAAATTTCTCTGGAAAGTGTCATAATATCAAGTTAACCATGGGGGAATATTTATTGAATAGTCCAATGCTCTCAATTCCAATGGGTGGTGTTGATGTTGTACTAGGAGTCTAATTGTTACAATATTCTGGGACAATAGATTTTATTTCAATAACTTTTCTTGAGATATTTTTGGGAAGGAAAGGAAGTTGAACTACGGGGTATCGCAGGGAAACCAGGAAATATAATAAGCTCTAATGTCATGACAAAGCTTCCGAAGAAAGAACAGTGAGGCGTAATTGCAAAAATATGCTCACTAGAGGTTCAAACATCAAAATCATCTATTTCTATAGATCTCCAAAAATTCTTGGACAATCATTCCAAGGTGTTTGAGACTCCCAAAATTCATCCCACCTATTCGTGATCATGATCATGATATTCATTTGATTCCAGGAAGTGTTCCTCCAAACATTGGGTCATACAGATATCCTTATGCCCAAAAGAGTGAGATTGAACATATGGTTGCAAAAATGCTAGCGGCTGGTATAATTCAACCTAGTTAAAATTATTTCTCTGCTCCATTAGTATTAGTGCACAAGAAGCATGGATCATGGCGTATGCGTCCTGATTATAGTGATCTAAAAAATCTCACTATTAAAAATAAATTTCCCATCCCTGTCATTAATGAATTGTTGGATGAATTACGTGGAGCAATTTACTTCACCAAGATGGATATTTGTTCAGGATATCATCAAATTAGAACGAATACTGAAGACATTCCAAAAAAAAATTTAGAACTCATGAGGGTCATTATGAATTTTTTTCATGCCTTTTGGCCTTACTAATGCACCTTCCACATTTCAAGGTTTGATGAATTCCATTTTCAAATCCTTCCTTAGAAATTTTGTGTTAGAATTTTTTGACGATATACTAATATAAAACAAGTCTTGGAAGGATAATGTTCAACATGTTGACAGGGTGCTCAAACTATTGGAGGAGAAACAATTATATACAAAAAATCTCCAAATGTTTCTTTGGAGTACAGGAGGTGGAATATTTGGGTCATATTGTATCTCATGATGGTGTTAAAGTAGACCCTAACAAAATTAAATCCATTAAGGAATGGAAAACCCTCAAAGCCATAAAGCATATTTAAGGATTTCTCAGGTTGACAGGGTATTATGGCAAGTTTGTTAAGAATTATGGGAGAATATCGACACCTTTAACATCATTACTAAAGAAAGATGCATTTTCTTAAACTCCATAAGAAACTAAGGCCTTTGAGCATCTTAGAGAGGCAATGTGCCAAGCACCGGTCTTAGTTATGCCAGACTTCACAAAAACCTTTATTATGGAATGTGATGCCTTGAGAAATGGAATTGGTGCGGTTTAATACAAGAAGGAATACCCATTGCTTTTGAAAGTCGTCCAATCAAAGGAAAGTATTTACTGAAACCTATTTATGAGAAGGAAATGTTGGCAATACTACATGCACTAAAGTAATGGCGACCTTACCTAGTGGGAAGACACTTCAAGGTAAAAAAAAATAATGATAGTCTTAAATACTTTTGTCACAAAGATGTTGGCTTATGATTTTGAAATCATCTACAAAAAAGGGAAGAAAAATGTTGTTGCAGATGCACTCTCAAGAAACGATGAGGATGTGGAAGCATTACTTTGTGCCATTTTTATTATCGAAACTAAGTGGCTAACTGAAGCAAGGGATCAAAGGAATAATTATGAAGAGTTGTGGACACTCATTCAAAAGTTGCAACAACATCTCAGTACATCTGATACATTTAGCTGGAAAAATGATTCATTATGGTACAAAGATCACTTATATATTTGTAACAATTCCCAACTCAAACAAAAGATTCTTTTGGAATTGCACACCTCTCCCTTAGGAGGGCACTTAGGATTTTTATAAACTTACGACAGGGTCAAGAAGGATTTTTTTTGGAATAGCCTTAAATATGATATTCAAAAGTTTGTGGTAGAATGTTTGGTTTTCCAACAAAATAAAGTTGAGACAATTAAGACCCCGGGTCTGTTGCAACCTTTATCCATTCCAAGTTAACGTTGGTAGGAGGTTTCAATGTATTTTATCATAGGTTTACCCAAATTCGAAGGAAAGAGTGTCATCATGGTGGTAGTTGATAGAATTACCAAGTATGCACACTTTCGTGCATTATCTCATCCATTTAAAACCAGTACAGTTGCCACTGCATTTATGGAAACAATTCAAAAGCTACATGGAAGCCAAAAGATTATTATAAGCGACATAGAACCTATTTTCACTAGAAATTTTTGGACGGGATTATTTTCTTGATTGGGTACTCAATTAGCTCACAGCTCATCTTATCATCCTCAATTTGATGGGAAAAATGAGATAGTGAACAAATGTTTGGAAGGATATCTTCGTTACTTTGTATCTGATAAACAGACACAATGGGTCAAGTGGTTACCTCTAACTGAATGGTGGTATAACAGTTCCTTCCATACTGCAACAAAAATGACCCCATTTATGGTACTTTATGGATATCATCCACCGTCCATCACATCATATTTAAGAGAAAATTCTAAGGTTCAAGAAGTGGAAGATTGCATCGAGCATCAACAACAAGTCCTCCAACTCTTAAAGGATAACCTCACTTTGGTGTAGAATCGAATGAAACAACAAGCATATCAACATCGCAGTGAAAGAAGTTTTGATGTAGGCGACTGGGTATTTTTATGGCTACAACCATACAAACAAATTTCCCTGGAGCAAGCTAAGAGGGATAATAAATTGTCACCGAAGTATTATGGTCCTTACAAGGTGTTGCAAAAGATTAGTACCATGGAATACAAATTGGAGCTTCCTACATCTTCCCGAGTGCACCTAGTTTTCCATATTTCATGCTTAAATAAGGTTATAGGTGACAAGCTTCCAATTCAATCAATATTTCCAGAACTTGACGAGGAAGGAAAAATCATGAAGCGGTCACAGAAACAAGAACTCAATAGCTACGAAATCGATCAATTTCAGAGTATCTCGTCAAGTGGAAGAACTTACCCGGCTGAACATTCCACATGGGAAGATGAGAATTGTGTATAGAAGCATTCAAAACTACTCAAACATTGAGGACAACACTTTTTTGAAGGAGAGGGGCATGTTATGTCCCTATAATACTAGTGCATCCCCTTAATTTTTATTATCAGTGTAGCCCCCTTATTGTTATTGTTGTGCCCATGTAGTCCCCATATTGTTATTATTGTACCCCATGGAAGCCCACTATTTTTATTGTTATGTCGACTATGATTATATTGTGACCCCTTAGACTCCTATATATAGAAAGTAGGTTTTGTCATTTGAATCATCCAAGAATTGTTCATTTATGTAATGTAAATGAGGTTCCCCCCTCGAAAAGGATAATTTTAAGTCGTTGATCTATCTTTTATTTTATTTTGTGAGCTAGTTGAATAACACATACAGTAAGCAAGCTATGAGGACAAGGCAATGGGATGCTTTGTGGCCACCACCCAAGAACAAATCGTCAAGCATTCTTAACCCTTGCACACCTAGCTATAATTAGATTTAGCGAAATCAATCTCACTACTTCCTTAGTCTCATAAAACTTCCTCTAACAAAATCATGTGTGGTCAAATGGTTTCGCATGTATTTTGAGATTGAGTTGCTTGTCCCATAGTAGTGTAAGAGGCATTTAGGCAACCCACAAAAATGTATGTTACTAGTAATCCATAACAAGGAAGTGGCCATGATTACTAACGAGAACAAACACATGATCAATGGAAGGTAATTCAAAAAATAAAATTTGATATTATTTCTACCTACAACTGTTAGGTATGGTAGGAAAATGATATATAAAAGAAATGTGAGGGATTTTGAGATTTGTTGTGTTTGAAAGATCGACATCAAAATTGTTAATCAAACAAAATAGACTTTGCTCACGTATTAATTAGACAATAATGAATGTTAATATATTCTATTAAACAAATTTTGTATCCAATAATTATTTAAGCATGTAGAGAGAGAGAGAGAGATATAAACAAACTCCAAAAGAAAATATTTGAGAGATTCAAAGAGTAAATGTCCATGCTTTTAATTCATTAAGAAAGTTTGCTAATTGGAAGTTCACTTCCAAAAAAGAGAGGGAGGTAGTCCCAAAGATGGAAAGAAGAATAAACATTAATGCCTCGTTGTGTCTATGTCAATTCATAGGTTGATGATAAATATCCTAGTTACCTAAAGGTAAAATCTTAACACTTTATCACTATTTTTGGCCTTAATCTCTGTTAGAATTATACCAACACTCATATCTGCTAGAATATTTTGGTCTCATTGTCAGTTGCAGTCCATATTTTAAGTCTATGCACAATCAAAACCCAATGAAAATGCTCATAATTATTGTGAAATAGGTTATTCCAAATATGTCAGTAAATTTAAAAAAAAAAGTTATCATCACATACCTTTCATCAATTGATTGTAAATATGATCTAGAGGGGCATTTATTATTAGTTATATAGAAATCTTATGGCACATTAATATCCTAAGCCAAGACTGTACTAAATACTTCATAAGTATATGCTTGTTGAACATCATTTTTTCCTTTCAAAAATACTTCCATGGGTTTATGCTATATGAAAAGTTGATCGATATCAAATGCACATATCACATGAGGTATGAATGAATTGATGACTTGGGTTCGAAGTGATCTTTTTCCATCAGAGGATTCTAGGAAACTATACACCTCGACTTCAGTGCCAAAATCTAACAACCAAACAACCTAAATTGTGAATGAATTGAGGACAAGTTTTGAGTGACCTTTTTCCCTAAGAGAAGTCTAAGAAGCTGCAAAATCCAACTTTAGATATGGATTCTAACAACTAGGCTACCCAAGTCCTCGAAAATCCTTTGCAACATATGATTGTAAGACAAGTATGAATGGATTCCTATTACATCAACTGAATCTCCAAGATGAGAATGTTACATTTTATAAACAATATAAAAAATTACAAAAAGGATGGACCCATGGCCATTGTTAGAGCTAAGTTATTAAAGAACTCAACATCATAAACATGGTCAATCTCAATCTAAGATTTGGTGGAGTGGCCTCACCAAGAGTGTTGTAGTTAAGAGTGGGGAACTCTAAGGAATTGAATCAATCAAGTTGTCTTCGAACTAAACCATCCAAATCCCCATAAAATTGAGATATTGGATCTTGATCCTCTTCTGCAGGTGGCCCAACCATATAAGGAAATTATTACATAAAACATAGAAGTAAGTGTAGGGGACCAAGTCAAGCATAAGAAGCAGAGCTTCATTAATATTACAAGGGCTCATTTTAGGTCCAAAACAAAGGCTAGAAGGGAAGGTTTGCTATCCAATCTATAGGATACTTTACATATACTTCCCATGTGAATTATAGATGGAAACACTTTCCATGGAAATAAGAGTCAAGACAAAGGTCCTACTTTCACACTAAATAGTTTCTTAGTTTCAATTATCATTGCATGTATCAAGTGGCGGGCACACTATGATATTTATTGTTTTAATGTTTTTCAACCCCTTATTATCATCAATCAAACATTCACTTACATAATATTTACAACATTGCTTGAAACTCTATGCAACACAAGGGGACACTAAGAGAATTATAACCTCATAAGCTAGGATTAACATATTATACTCCAAGTCACATGTCCAACTAGATAACAAAACCAAAATCACAATACCTATGTTGTCCATCTAAAATGAGAGTTAGGAAACCCAAAGGATGCAATTATACAGAAAACTCAATATTGCAAGGACTATGGACTATTATCTGCGACACAACCAAAACCTATAATCGAGGAAGATAGTAGAGACCATCTATCTAGCGAAGAATTAGTGGAGCACACTAATATGAATATGAAGGCTTTCAATATGAAATGATGTTCATGAGCCTTACTCTTATAAAATCAGTACATTAATTTGTGTTCTCATATGTCTCTATGATGAATGCAGGCCAGTAAGTGAGGTATGTAGCTCGCAAAAGTTTAAAACCTTCCCAATTTAGTTTGGTTGATATCTTTTTGGCAATAAAGAACCCTTTAGAATTTTTTTAAGTCAACAAAGTTAATGTTTATATCAATGATAAAGGTTACATAGCAATTATGTCTATGAGAAAACATGGCAACAATTCCAAAATTAAAGTTTAATAGCCCAATGTTTGTGTTACATAAAATAGTTAAAATATTGATTTTTAGTTTTTATTTTTCTCATAATAGTAAATAGATACCCAATATGGGGTGACTTACCGAGGAGAGAATGTGGCGATGGAAAGGGAAAACCATGTGGCCTACCAAGTAAGGGTGGTAGATGGCAGGTGGAAGTACCAAATGTTCTATACGTGTTGTAACAAACACCTCAAAAATATTATGGGGAAACATAGCGCCAACTCATTGTCAACGAGGGGAATTAATTCCCTTTGTAAGGGAAGAATGATGGAGATACACAAGTACCAACCTAGATCCATCTTAACTCAGAATCTATAAAGTGTCAAGAGGGATCAAATTTCTCAAGGTGAAAACCTCCTTTTTTAGTGCAAAACTTGAGTAAAGATTTGCACCTCAAGAGATTTGATCCCTCTTGGCACTTGATATTTCCAGAGTTAAGATGGATTTAGGTTATATATATATATAAAAGCAATGATCATTGATGGCCCAAAGGAAAATTACAAAGGAGTCTTCGCGCCTTTAAATAGGCTATATTACATAAGAATACCATTTGAAAAACAATGGGTTATCAAAACTCAGAGCACAAAAACTACCAATAGTAAATTGACTCTATAACCTCAATTTTATTTGAACTACCGTAACAATCTTTATAAGCATTAATTTGTTATAATTTTTTGTATTTTAATTTTATTTTAAATAATTTGACCTCTTTTTTTTTTTGTCCGAGTCAGAATGTTTACATAACATTACAACATCTCTTCCATACTGGGTTGGAGAACACCTCTCAACGTAGAAAATGGTAGGTATTCGATGAGACAAGCCATGATACACGTCCTCACCTTGTCTCGCATCTTTCAATGAGTAACAAAGGAAGTAAACTTAGATATAAGGATGAAAAATGTTTTCTGGATTTTGGCCTAGTCTAAGGATGGGAGATATGTTTGGATAGTGCAGAGGAAACCCACATCCACTTCTTGGAAAGTGAATTGGGCTTCAGTGATTATGTGTTTTTTTGTGCATGGGGCATGGGATATTATCAATGTTTTATGGAGGTCAACACCCTACTCTAGAGGATAGAGTAAGTAGCTCATAGCTCAAGGGTTACACCACATGCCACCATCTCAATGAAGTAGTCAGACCACCAAGGAGAGTTCTAAGTAATTACAACCACAGGTCAAGGAGGAAGTTTATGGTTTGTAAAGGATTACCTAGGCGAAACAAGAGATGCTACAAGCTAAGAGTCGATTCATGCACCATTGGCTAGTTGCTACTAAAGAACCTGCCATGGACATGGATGAGGGGGTTTCGTTCCTACACGATGAAGTGGCAATCTATGACATGCTTTCTTAGGTTGAAGGGTGGGTTCGCAACCTAGGGAGATCCAGAACCAAGACACAAAATACTTCAAGTTGGAAAAGATGTATTGGGTAATGAAGGTCATGGTGCCACAAGCCATTACACCAAAATACAAGGAAGTCATTGATTTCAAGCACTAATTAACCATTTTTTAACGAAAATTTGAGGCTTTCATGAAGGGAATTTTGGGAATCAGTATCTTTGTGAAGAAGGTGGAGGGGGATGTGGGCATGGACGAGGAAATGGAAGGGTCACATGGCTTCTAAGGCTCACATGACAATCATGTTATCATTCTAGAGGATCTCGGGCCAAATATGCTCAAACTAGTGGACACACCCAAGACTCAAAATGGCATCCACATTCACAAAGAATTAACTCTAGAGATAAATCTAAATCAACTACCCCATTCACCTTGTATTTAACCCCTTGTCTTGTTAGTATCATTTAATGAACAATGCCCAGTCTTTGTGCCATAGACTCTAGGGGCTCTATTTTATCTATATGGGCTCTAAATATTTAGGATATATTAATACGAACTCTTTGGTTTTTATGATCAATGGAGGGCTTAGTTTCCTTTTTGTTAAGGAAGGATCTCCTTACAACTTTACCATACACTACAAGGAAAATACCCTCTAGTGGAGGTTATAAAGGAGGTTTTTAGTGTTATAAAATTGGCCAAAATTATCAAAAAAACATTTGCTACAACATCCGTTTATGGTTACGGAGGTTTTGGCGGAGCTTTTAACGGAAATTCAACACAACTAAAAAAAATTGGGTGGACGGAGGTTATTATGGATGTTTTTTTCATTGGTGCACTACTCTGGCATTAATGCACCGGTGTGTACATACAGACGGCGCCCCGGGGCGGTCTCAGTCCAACGCACCGGGACATTCACGTGTACAATCGCACCGGGCATAGTGTTGGTCATACAATACACAGGGTCGTTCTAATTGGTCTTGGGATTTGTGCGGTGCCCATAGGTCGTATCAATGCATCGGTGTGTATACGTATATAAACGCACCGGTGCGTCGTATCACAGAAAGGCACCGAGATTTATAATTAGTATCGCTATTCGTGCGATGCCCATAGATAGTAAAAATGCACCGGTGCTTATAGATACGTAGATGCCCCGGTGCGCCGTGTCACACAAACACGCCAATATTTTAACTAGTATCGGTATTTGTGCGGTGCCTATAGATCGTACAACGACACCGGTGCGTATAGACACATAAACGCACCGGTGTACAATTACTGACATGCACTGGTTTTCATGTTGTATTTTTTAGAAACATCGACGTGTGACAGTCTAATTATTGTGATTGTTTTAAATTCATTATTCATCAAAAGTTGACACATCTTATAACAATATTCATATTAATTACATTTTTAATAATGCATTTGAATGTGATGTTTGGATTAATTTGTTATATCATATCATAATTATTGTGGTTTTTTTAAATTAATTATTCATCAAAAGTCGACACACACACACACACACACACATATATATATATATCTTATAACAATATTCATATGAATTAAATTTTTATTAGTGCATTTGAAAACGACAATGTAGAACGCAATAGCGACAATCAAGAACGTAATAGAATAAATTAAAAAATATTATATATATATATAACACATATATATATATATGTGTGTGTGTGTGTGTGTTTTGTTTAATACATATCGAAAGAGCTTGAATTTTGTGGGTTTTCGTATTTACATATTGTTTTGTTTTGTTTATATATATATATATATATATATATATATATATATATAACAAGTATAGTTATATGTGTGTGTGTGTGTGTGTGTGTGTGTGTTTGTTTTGTTTAATACATATCAAAAGAGCTTGAATTTTGTGGGTTTTCGTATTTACATATTGTTTTGTTTTGTTTTTGTTTTTTTAAGTTTTGTATTGATCAAAATCCATATTTAAAAGGATTTCCAGAGGGGCCATGGAAGATATTGATACTGATTCATATATATATATATATATATATATATATATATATATATATGAATGAATAAGACAGTCTTTATCATACAAAATGGGACAGTTATTGGTATCCCTTTGTCTTTAAATTGGGACACTATGTCCATTACATTAAACAAAATGTCTGATTTCACAGACATATATATCTCAAAAAATAAAATGCCTTGCTTTGATATCCAAACATAGTGATCATCATTCTTCGTTTGAACTGTTGTCACTGCTAGAGTTACTTCCATGACTTGGGGTTATTTTCAGGAATGTTTTGTTCACAGCGTTGATTGTTTTTTTTCTTCTTCACCTTCCATCTACAAATATAAAAATAAACTGAAATAAGTGTATATACATTGGTGAGAATAATGAAAATTTCAATATTAAATAATATACATCAATGTAAATCGAAAAGAAAAATGACGTACCAAAGTAACAATTCACTCGTAAACTATACACATTCTTTCAAAACCATGTACCATGCCATCTTTCAAAATTTCATCTGTTGGCGCAGTTCCATACTTTGTTTCCTGCAAGTTTTATACCTCATAACAAATCATATATTTAATATAAAAGATGTTTTTGTTCTATTAATTATAGACAGAGCTAAGTAAAACAAGATCGATAGATGCTTACAAATTCCACAAATAATTTCTGATATGCCAACATATACTCACAACCCATATTTAACCCAATTTCAATCAATTCGTCTGATGGTTCTTCTTTGTATGTTAGCACCTGTTTGAAGATATTCAATGCTGATTTTTGTAAAAAACCTTAAAAAATACGAAAATGAAATCTAGTTAAGTTGTTATAAGGAAGTAAGAATTACTCACAAACTTAGAGATTAACCATTTTCTTCCTTGTCATCCTGTTTTATGTGCTGAATGGGTTCTATTTTCTTTTATTTTCTGCAAGAAAAATCTTGAAAATTAATATTTAATGCTAAGTTGTTTATTTATTGTACCTAATGATCGAAAAATTCAATGATTACATATTACATTTGAAGCACGTTGTTGTTGATATGGCTCATTCTGTGATGCAATTTTGTTCATTTCTTTGACCATCTCCTTGTAAGCCTTTTTGGACATTCCTACTAGCATATTTCTGATATCAGCTCGTTCATCTTTTGAGATTTTCGTAATCTTCTTGAAAATGTAACATGACAATAAAATATTTAATTTTTATATTGATATATGAAAAGTAAATATAACAAAAGTGATATTTATAAATAATTCTAAACAAACATTTAAAGGAATATTACTTTTTCATTCATTCTTTTTTGTTGTTGTACATTTTCGCTATTAAAAATTTGACATGTCTCATTGACCAATTCTTTGGAAACTCTTCCTATAGTTTAGATAAAATTTGTTTCTTGGAATCATTGGATTGATTTTTGTATTATAAGTGGAAATAACGTCTATACATTCATTCCACTAGATCCCTCAAATTTTTGTAAAAGTTTTTCCCCTTTCGTTAACTTCCAGCACCACTCCAGATGAGCTAAGGAGCAATTCATTTTCATTTGCATGTTCTATTTTTTTTCTTTTCTTAGAACAACATTCATTTTCTGAGTTGTTGGTCCCTGTAGAACATTAAATATATGTGTATTAATAGACTGTTTGACACATGTTATCTAATAATTTTAAGTATATTATTAAATATAATTAAAAAAAGAAACTCATATTGGATCGATAGTATTTTTTCATTCACCTGATTCATCCTTTTGCAATTTTTCTATTAAGCTTTTACGCTCTTCTGGTCCTAGATCATAAATAATCATATCGAGCTTCGTCATTTTGTGGCTCTGCACGATACATAGTAAACAATACATATTAGTTAAACTTACATATAGTTCAAAAATAATATTTTTTATAAAGAATTTACAAAGAATTTGTATTTTTTGTTTTTCTTGATGTGTTATCATTATTTTTGCTACTTGATCTCTTGTCAGTCATTGCTTTATCAATCTGAAACCCGTGCCATATCATTCATTAATATATTTATAAATAAATTCTCAATTTTTTAGGTATAAAATAAATCTCAAGACCGGTGCGCCTTTAATGAGGTACGCACCACGGCTGGTGCGTGGGGGTATTAAAAATGCACCGCAAAATGGTATAATAGACCGTACGGTACGTGGGGTATTATAAACTTGCTGCAAAAATAGTGTAATAGACTATACGGTGCTATCCTCGTAAAAGGGAGCACTGGTTCCCTATTTCAGATATGGCGCACTGATTTAGAAAAATTGTTTTCAATTTTTTTATTACACAGTACTTGCATGGTGCACTGTATAATACAACGCTGTATAATACAACACACCAGTGCGCTAGGATACGCAGGGCGCACCGATAAAAAAAAAATCCATTTTTCCAAAAATTCACGCAATGGCCGAATGGATTGGGATCCGACTATGCAAGTCGTCCCGTGGGTTGGATGTCAATCTAAAATGAAAAACCCTAATTCTTGAATCATAGAAACAGGGAGAAGAAATGGCAAAAACAAAAAAATGAAGTGTTTAGGGTAAAAATGGATAAAAATTGTAGAAAAAAGTAAAAAAAAAGTAATCAAATTTAATCCTGAGATGGTTTGAAATTCTATGATATATGGTTTGAATTACCAGAGGTTTAGTTTCTGATTGTCTAAATATTTATGTTCGAACATATTTCGCTGCTCCACAGTGCCCTTGTGCTCCAGGTCTGCCTCCTGCAAATATCTGGCTAAAAATTTTAGCAAAAATAGTGAAATGATAAAAAAGTGTTTAGTGTTTAAAGAATTATTTTATGAAATTAGATTCGAAAATATTTTGCCGCCCATTTTTCAAATTTTTTTATTTTTATTTTTCCACTTAAAGAAAATAGAGTTGCGTTTTTTTTTTTTTTTTTTTTTTTTGCATTTATTCGTGACCGGTGCGGCAGAGTTGTGAAGCACCGGCGCGTCTGAGTAATACGACACACCGGTCCGTGTTATCATGATAAGAGCACCAGACTGTATAAAGTTCTTTTTTTTGTATGTAAGATCATAAAAAAATAATGATAATTCTAAAGTACATGAATTTATTTTCATTATTTTCTAAACTTTATTATGTTACAAAAATTCATATTATTCTAGATTTGTTATTTTACAATTATTTGCAAATTTACAAATTTACTTATTTTAATAAAATAATTTCACATTAATACAATTAAAATTTTATAAATATTTTACATACAATTACAATTTTACATAAAATTACATTTACAATTACAATTAAAATTTTACAAATATTTTACATACAATTACAATTACAATTACAATTTTACATACAATTACATTTATATAGAATTACATTTACAATTTTACATAGAATTACATTTACAATTACAATTAAAATTTTAGAATTTTACATACAATTACAATTTTACAATTTTTGATATAGACAATTACAATTACAATCATTTCACAATAAATTAAATATTACAATTACAATTAAAATTTTACATTAAATATTTTACATAAAATTACAGTTAGAATTACAATTACAAATACAAATACAATTTTACATACAATTTAAATTTAAATTTCAATTACAATCACGACATAATATTTAATAAATATCATGGTCATTTAATATTGAATTAATTAATAAACATCATCACAATCATGATAACCATCGTACAAAAATCATATTCGAATAAAAAACACATTCAAACATCAAATTAACATTATATATTAACATCATCACAACACAAACATCAAATATACATCTCATGTCAAATAACTCATGCTATCACATATACACATCTATCTGCAAGCTAAACATTAAATGAACATATCTAACATGACCTAATAATATGCACATCATGATGATTACCAACATGTAAATTAAGTACAACTGCAACATGAACATAAAATACATGGACCATATATATATATATATATATATATATATATATATATATATATATACACACACACACAACTATAATATAAATGTCATGGATCAGCGCTTGGTCGTAGTACTACAACATCAATAGAAGTACAAGTGGAAGCCTGCTCAGTAAATGGTGTAGCCTCGACGGTCGATGGTTGAGCCTGCTCATGATCATGACTAGTATTGATGGATGCATCAGCTGGTGGTAGTGCAACATCAATATAAGGAGTAGTAGTGGAGGCCTGTTCATTCAATAGTGCTGCCTTGATGGTCGATGGTCTAGCCTGCTCATGATCATGACTAGTACTGATGGATGTTGTAGGCTGCTGACTAGTGGACGTGGCCGATGGTCCAGCTGCCTCATCTCCATGATGACTGCTAGATGCTGCTAGTGGAGCCTCATGCTCATCACGCGCGGCGCGAGGTGAACGATCATGAGATGATGAGCCGCTGCTCACGGACTGTCCATCACGTGTCATGGCTCGACTATGCCTATAACATGCAACAATCATCCTCAGTCACGTAACAACTGTCATATCTCCTACGACATGCCACATCAAGTTGTACATGTTACGTGTCATGCCTCTCCACATCCATAATAGCCTATCATCGGCATGTATGTCTCTGTAATGAGCGGGCTTGATGCCCGTGTCAACAATCAATGCACTGAGTTGGTTGCCCAACTCCATCCTATATCTAGTCTTAGGTCAACCACGCCTAGCAAAAGGCGGTACTGGTGAACCAGTAGGAGGATGTCTCTCTGCACCGGCCTCATCCTGATCATGATCCTCGCCATCGGCCATGTCCTGATCATCATCAGGATCCACACCTGGATCATGTGGTGGTTCCGGCATCTCCTCGCCATCAAAAGAGCCAATTTCTGCAAAATATATACAAGTACACAACAATAATTAGACAATTTCATTAGACAATTTAATAAAAACAAGTTAAAGAACATGTTAGAAAAAATATAAATAAAACAGTAATATTACCTCTATCATCTGGCGACTCATCATCTGTGAAGAGGATGTTGGCACACCCTCACCAATCTAATCCAGCATAAGGACATGGGACCATAATGAAGGGATGCAGTCGATCATCAACACTGGCTAGTAAGTCCAGTGCATCATGCGATATCCTGGCTGGAAACATAATATCTCCCCTCTTGGGCATCATTTGCCCCCACATATGCATCCGGGCCTCCAACATCGACCTACTAGGCTTTCAAACAAAGCTAGGTCTCATCTCTGGAAACCTCTCAAAAAATAAACAAAAGAGCTCTGAAGCAAAAGGGAAGTTGACCCTCAATTGTGCATGAGCACAACATCTATCTAAGGCCGTACAAAACTGCCACAAAAAAATGGCAGACCACCTGACAAGTCGTGGCTCCTATACTAAAGAATCAACATAATATAAAAACGAGCAACTAATGCGTTACCCATCACTGGTGTTGTGTGAAATGGCCGAAATGATAAGAGAGAGGCACTGCACGTCCTCTCTACCAAATGCACCTATACGTAACTGAGCTCCAGGTACCTGAAACTCTGAAGGAGATAGTACATGTGCTCCAATGTATCTCTAGTAGTAAACTAACTGACTCCCTACTACAGAACCAGCTCGAACCTCTGAGAATGAGGGAAAATCCACCCCTCTCCTCGATAGTCCTGTAATAAAATAAATATCCTCCTCAGTGGGTGTGTACCACTGGTCAGGACCAACCTGTAAAGCCTGTCAGTGGGCATTCCACTTGCGAATAAGATATCTCAAAAACACATTATGGGCCTTTAGGGAAGTAGCCTCCTCATAGAACTTGAGGAGGCCTACCTGCCTTAGGATCCCCTGGGTATCTACTGTAATAGTGCGAGGGTATGCATCTCCCTCCCTCTCTCGCATCTCCCACTAGCGAATCATGTCATATTGTTCCGCCTGTTGTTGCTGTTGTTGCTCCTCTTCCCTCTGAATCATTGACATATTAAATAATTTTTTATATAAAATAGACATGTATTTGGGAATATACATATATATATTTCTTAAAAAAAAAAAAAAAAAACAGACGAGTTGGTGCACCACAAAAACAGTCACGCACCGGTTTCGGTGTGGATTGTGTTTGTAGCGCCCCGGTGGCGGTGCAATGAAATACAACGCACCGGCCTTGGTGCAGCTGAAAATTTTTCAGGCACCGTTGAATATATCTAATGTCAGAATAGCGGTGCGCTGGCTAAAATATACGCCCCGGAGCATATAGTCGTATCAACGCACTGAATTCCTGACAATTACATAGTCGACGGTGCGGTCTTTTACCTGGCCACACCGTTGACCTTTTCAGAATGCTGAATGCGGTGCGTTGACAGACTCCGGGGCGGATAATTTCGTCAACGCACGGCACTGCTATTCCCATGGTCAACGGTGTGCCTGGCTAAATGAGCGCACCACATTTTATTTTTTTAATTTAAAATAATGTGGGGTGCCTTTCGGTACCGCCCCAGAAACGGTGCGGATACCGTTAACACCGGTGGCGGTGTGCCCTGTAAAAATTACAGGCAGCACCGCTATCCAGTGCAAGCCGAACGGCTCCGACGCACCGTGCGACAATTTTTCTTTTTCTTTTTCTTTTTTAATGGTTATTTTTAATGTTATTTCAAATTCTAATCCGCTAAAAAGCTTAATTATGGAAAAATTAGAAAAATACCTATACATTTCGATGTTGAGGAGGCATATTGGCTGTAGAAATTGCAAAAGAAAATTTGCCCACCGTTTTTCAAAGTGCAAGCTGGAGATTGGTGGCCAATGCACAACAACAGTGCGTGCAATGGGTGCAATGGGAGCACCGATGTTAGGGCGACTCAAAGAAGGGGAAATGGCACCGATGCTTGAGAGCTCTAGAGCATTGAGGAAAGTGAAAAATGTGGTTTTTTGGTCACAAATTATTTTTTTATTTAACCCTGTTCCAGTGCGCGGGGTTTTATAGGCGCACCGGTATGCTTACTTACAAACGCACTGGGCGGTGTCAAATTTGGCGCGATGTTTATGATGCACCAGGACAATGCCCTAACACCGCACCAGGATGTTTCAATTTTGGCACGAAGTTTGATGATGCACCGGGGTAGAATATTCATAAAGCACCGGTGTGGAATAGTTGTGGCTTAGGTTTTTTTTTGAGCGCGTAATTATATATATATATATATATATATATATATATATATATATATATATATATATATATATATATATATATATATATTATTTTGATATTTAACACTATTCCGATGCGTGCGTTTTACAGGCGCACCGGTGCGCTTAGATAAGAACGCACCGACATGTTTATATTTCGACGTGTTGTTTTATGATGCACTGGCATGGAAGAGTTGTGAAGCACCGGTGCATTACCGTAATAGGATGCCTCGGGCGGGTGTGTACATCGTGCACGGTGTCCAGTGTGCCAATGTTTTGTGCGCTCCGAGGCTTTCTATGGTAGATCGCACCGGTAATTGAGAGCTCAGGAGCACTGAAAAAAATGAAAAATCCGGGTTCCTTTTTTTTAATACCCTTTTCCGATGCGCTTGGTTTATAGGCGCACCGATTCTGTTTCTTATGAATGCACCAGTCATTTTGTGTTTTGGCGTTTTGTTTTATGATGCACCGGTGCGGTTTCTTATTATCGCACCGAGCGGTTTCAGTTTTAGCGCGGTGTTTTATAATGCACCAGCACAAAAGAGTTTTGAAGCACCGGTGCTTTACAATAATACGACGCATCGGGCTGGTGTGTATAGAGTGCACGGTGTTCGATGTGCCAATGTTTTGTGCGCACCGGTGCTTTCGAGTTTCAAGAGAAACGGTGTGATGTTTAATGGTAAGCACACCGAACGAAAAACATCCGCAAAACCCTTTGCCCGCCAACCTCCTCTAGTAACCTTCGCTAGAAACGAATGTATGAGATATTTTTCTGTGGGGTTCCTCAAAAACATCCACTAGAGGGTCTTTTCCTTGTAGCGATATTTGTAAGTTTTGTACATATTTTAAAACAAATGATATTGTTTTTAAAAAAAAAGAAAAAGAAAAAGAGTAATAAATTTTATAAATATAATGATTTATTTTATAGAGTTTATTTTTTCTATGATTAGTTTAACATGATATTATTTTAAAATATTAATAAATATTAAAATAACATGTAAAATATTAATTAAATAAATAAAAATTGAATTATTTTATAAATTTTATTATTTGTTTATTATTTATAAAACAAGAACAAAATTATATGGTTCAAAGTTATTAGTCTTATAACAATTGATATAATTTTAAGTCTCTCGGAATGGTCACCTAAAATAACTCATTGTCATTCTAAGTTTGTGTAGTATGATCAACTAAAATAACTCATTGTCATTCTAAAAAAAGATAAACTTCCATTCTCAATCTTGAGCCATTAATCTATTTCTTTAAATTCAAAGAAAACTAACTCTTATTCAAAATCATTTAAAACCATACTTTAAAACCTATTAAATCCATAGAAAAAAATTATATCATCCACACAAAAAAATAATTACAAGTTAAATACTTACCAAAGCATTTATGTTGATACAATAAATTGTATCCTCGCAGAAAATAGCTATAAGTTGAACACTTAAAATCAAGTTTTAAATGAAAATCTCGATTTGGCTTTTTAAATGAAACTTGTATTCCTTTATTTTTCCTTTGTCTTAAAGTAGTAAAATTTATTATTATTGCTTTTTTAACAGGTGGTAATGTATTCAATTGAAAGATTTAACTTCAACTCAAAACCTTTGAATTTTTCTTCATATAACACCATTTTCTTACATTATAAAAAAAAACAAAAACAAAAACAAAAATTTATTTAATATAAAAAATCATACTTACATTTTAAAAACCCAAGATTCTATTTTTTTGGTTTACAACTAACATAAATTTATGTTAAACTAGGTTCTATCCAGCACCAAGAAAGATTAAAATTTTAGAAATACAATCCTGTTTGAAAGTGCTAAATTTGAAAAAAAGTTTACCACTTGAGACATTTTATCTTTTTTAGAAATTGATCAATCTAAGACATAGATCTATGTTGGTTATTAGCCAATGTAATGATGACACGTATCTTCTATTAATATAATCAAAATTACTGCTTTGCTTTAGAAATCACTGCCTCATGGCACGGTGCTTAATAAATTCAACATTTTCTCAAGTTTTCTGCTTTGGTTTCACACTGGATATCTGATATGAATTCCTCTTTCACCCCTTGGGCTTCTACTGCATTACACTTGTATGATCCTCATAATAAATAAATAAAATCAGAACTAGAATTCCAACCCTGGACCTATCTTTTCGTCCGTTACAATTGCTTGGTCGCCCGTCCGTCGATCTATGGGTCTGGTCCTCCTCCTCTACTGGTCGCACAAACAATGGCAGTGAATGTGATGTTGGCGGTCCACGAGATGAAAATGGTTTCCATCGATCTGTACAAGCCTCTAATGTACCAAGTACATCGTCAATCACTACTCGGAACGTGAGGCACAAAACATGGAAGATGATCTCGAGACCATGAAACAATGCACAATGATGTTGAGAAGGCCTCGTACACTATTAAATCCTGTTGCGATCTCTTGCATAATAAGACTGAGATTGATTGTTGAAGGCACTAATTTGGGCAAATTAAGATCAGACTCTTTGTAGAACAAAAGTTTAGCTCTATGAGGCACATGTGACATTTTTGAGTCAATTAAGATAGCAATGCATATAAGTTGGCTAAAACTAAAGCCAAAGGGCCTCATCATAGAGACGGGTGTGTTAAGGTGTATTTTGATAACATGCTGAAGAAAGAACCTATATTGTCACTTGGAGAGTTTTCTTGAATTTAGGGTTATTTTGGACAAATGGATGAAGTAATAAAAACAATTACTAAAATTTTCTTAAATAAGAAGTACTGAATTTCTCAAGAACAAGTTGTTTTACTTAAATCTTGTTTTTTTCCTGACATATATTTAATTGATAAGTTACTTAAAGGATCTTTATAACGAGAAAGTCAAATCTATCAAAACATGGTCAGAGTTTGACTGTGAATTAAACAATAAATCTACCTATATTGACAAAAAGTGGTTGCTTATGGTAAACTCTACTGAGATGTTGAATCTTAGTCAAACCTAAATTAGATTAGTCACAAGGGCATCATTATGAGAATTTCCTTAACGTAACAATCACAAGAAGTGATCGCATTATGCCCCTGACTATCGATGACTATCGTTAGCGCTGGAATTAGCACTTGGACTGCTTCAAGTGCCTGACTTGACACATCCTAAACTCTAAGGAAATTTAATGATTTGTTTTATGAGATTGGTAGGTGGTTTAAAATCTTATTCACTCAAAATAGATTTCAGTCAAATCCACAATTCTACTAATGAGGGTATTGGATCATGATGTGGTAGCAAAGAGTGAGTTTGTAGCCTATGAGGAGAAGAAAATGTAAAATGAGAGACGAAACAGTGGGTCTGCAAAGCAGAAATCTACTAAATTTGGTAGAAATTAATACAAGTAGCAGTTTAACAATATTTCATCAAGAGAAAGCTATTTCTAGTCTTACAAGATTCTCACTGAAATATTATAAAAGATAACTGTCATGAGTGATGCTCTTTCCACTGTTATTATATATATTTTACCAATAAGGCTCACTGTGTGAGACTAACAAAAGTTGATAAAATACATGAACATGTCAAGGGACTGATAAAAACTCATAACAACATGAGGAATTGCAAACTGCAACTAAAGATAATAAGATATGGAAATACAAGCGGAAATTGACAATACACACACCAGATGGTAATAAGTCCTCAGAATTTTCTATCCATTTCATTCACTAAAAAGAGTATTGATCATATGAGTTAAGGTTTTAAAACCACGAACCCTTACTTCATAGCAGTTTGTCACATATATACAAAAATATAAAACTGTCATCCCCACAAAAGGAGTAAATCTATTCCTAAAAGTTATTACCATCTCATGCAAGAGACGAGGCTTATCCTAAAACTTTAATACAAAGTGCTATGACATAATCAAAATAAACAGCGTCAAGGCTAAGAATTTGAAGTGGTTGTATGATGTGGCAGTCTATAGGAAGACTCCTCCTCTATTCTAGTGCAACCAACTCCACAAAAAGTGTAAACAACAATGAAAGTGACGTGTGGTTGTTCCTTGAATGTTGCCTGGTGCCTTGCGGAAACGTGTTGGTGCTGAGAGTAATGGTAGAAATCTATTTCAGAGAAACTCTGTCACTGTTCCTTTACTTTGGTTTCTTGTTTGTCGTGATAGGGATGGAGGCGGATTAAAAGAGATAACATAGTTTCATTTATTAACGAGAGAGATTATTAAATAAATGGTGAGCGGGAGGAGAAAAACCCTTTATACATATATCGCAATCGCAGATCGGGGTCAGAACGTTTAAACATAAGACACAAGCAGGAGGAAATTCAATTTACGATGGGAGTGATGACGAGGCAAGGAGGTGGGGCCACTCGCAAATCGCAAATTTGGAGTTTTGTTATGAGAAATGGGAGGTAAGTGTTAAAACTTGCGAAGGGCGATGTGCGATAAGCGGAGGGTAATGAAGCAGGGAAGGTGGGGCCCAAACAATACCACAAATCACGAATCGAGAATTTTGTTATAAGGAATGAGAGTTAAAAGTTAAGATTCCCGAAGTGCAATGTGCAATGAGAATGGAAGGTGGGGCCTAGACAATACCACAAATCGCGAATCGGGGTTTTGTTATGAGGAATGAGAGTTAAAGGTTAAGATTTGCGAAGTGTGATGTGCGATGAGAATGAAAGGTGGGGCCCAGACAATACTACAAATCGGGAATCGGGAGTTTTGTTATAAGGAATGGGAATTAAAAGTTAAGATTTGCAAAGTGCGATGTGCGATGAGAATGGAAGGTGGGGCCCAAACAATACTGCAAATTGTGAATCGGGTGTTTTGTAGGAGACGACAATTGTAACGTGAATGAACGTTAAAACTGTGATAAGCCGATTGCGATGAAAGGGTAAGGGGTTCACAATGTTATTAAGTGCGATAAGTTATATCATATGATATATGATATTACGAAGGTTTGTTGTGGTGCGGGTAGAGCTGCGATACAAGAAATATATGGTAGGTTTAAAAGAAATAATGATATGGCTAATAGTGGGTGGGTGGAGCTTCTTTTTAACTATAAAAAATGGATTTTAATAGTTAAAAAGGGGTTTTGAAAGAAATGAAACGTTGTACTTTGGGTTTTTTTGGAAGAATGAAAGGTAAAAGAGGGAAAATGAAATGAATCAAGGTAGAAATGAAAATTTATCGCCACTACACTTTGACAACGACACTTTCATCTTACAACTGAACTGAAAACACAGATTGATTCCTTGGAGAATGATGACCAGACTTTGAAAATCTTTGAAAAATTGCAGTGCTAACACTTGCTACCGCAGGGGGCTTTGCACCCCCTTCCTCTCCTCTTTCGCATCCTCCTTAATCCACCCTACCTTCCTTTCATTTTTAAGCGTGATTCCTCTAGACTGAATCTGCTACTTTTTAGCTTCTTGTCTTGTCAATTAGCAAGGTGCCCTGGGAGGCCCCTTCAAAATTTGTATGCAAAAGAGGGGAAATCCCTTCGGTAAATCTCTCAACCTCCTCAGTTGGATAAGAGGCTTTGGATCTTTCATATTAGGCCTTGTTCAATCATTTTATGGGGTTATGGACTTCCCCAAAAGCAATGGAAGAATGGATTCAAAAAACTTGGTTTCGAATGATTAAGGGAAGTTAATCTCTCACATATTTTTTTTTTGGGTTCAAAGAAAGATGAGGATATGATATTCAAAAGTGGACCGTTGTATGTTGGTGGAACAAAGGCATTTAATTTTAATCGATGGAACCTAGATATCGGTTTGAATAATGACTTCCCTTCAGCGGTTTCGGTGTGGGTTTTCCTTCCCCATCCACCCCTTCACTACTGGCCAAAAGACATCCTGTGGCCAATTACAAATTCTCTAGGCAAGTACATTGACAAAGCACATCCAAAATCCAAAATGTTGGCTTGTGCCTAGATCTACATGGAGTTGGATCTGGAAAAGTGTTTACCAGAGGCTATGGAATTGGTAATTAACAATTGTAAATTCATCCAACAAGTGGATTACGAGTAACTACCATTCAAGTGTAATTAGTGCCATGAGTATGGGAACTTTGTAAAAAAATTCCCTAAGAAGGAACATGTGGCACTAACCACCCAAGATAATAATGATCAGTGGCAACATGTTAAAGGGAAAAAGAAATCGAGTAAGCAAGGATCTTACCAGCAGAAAAATTAGAATGAGACCGCTCAATTTGGAAACCCTAAGACTCCACAGAGGAAACCATGGGAAATTCCTCCAAGAACTCGCTCATTTCCAAAACAAAAGACTAAAGACAAAATTACCTTCAGGTCTATTGGGTAAGGACCATTAGGCTTTACTCATACAAATATGTATGACATTATCGCTCTTGATCGTCTCAATGCCATGACTAACATTTTGAACACAACTATGGTGATTAAAAAAATCCCAAATGATACAATATTGGTTCAGTCTCAAGAATTTTCCCCTCGCCAAAAGTGGCCAACAATATGAAATTTAGGGTAATTCCCATATCTCCTAAGGAATTGGACCCCACCCATCTCTTCTCATTTGGAGGGAAAGGATCCATAGACATGGAAGAAAAAATATATTATGAGCAATCATATGTGGTTCAAGAAGTCCAATATGTGGAGAAGAAGGGTAGAAAGGTCGCAAAGGAGAAGAGAGAGGAACAAGCTGAAAAGGACAAAGAGCTTGGATAACAAAGAACAATCCCCATAATAATAGGAAAGAACAATACATGTGTTGCCTCTGCAGCATTTCCACCCTTAGGTGGATCCGAAATAAAAAATATCTGAAATGATGAAAGTCCTCTCATGGAGTTGTCGAGGACTGGGTAATAAGGAAGGTTCTATGAGAAAATTGATCAAAAGATAAATGCCATCCATTGTTCTTTTTGAGGAAACTAATATGGAGGAAATGTTGGTTATCCATAAGAGTATTAAGGTGTTTAAGGCTACCAAAACCATTCCCCAGAGTGCTTGGGGTGCATTTAAGGGGCTGTGCATTTGTTGGGTGAATCAGTGTGGACCTTGGTGTCCTCTCAGCAATCGCAACATTGGATCATGATAGTTCTATTTCATAAAATCTCTCAGGATCAACTTAAAGTGGTAAATGTCTATATGCCAACCCTATATGGAAAAAAATAGGAGTGTTGGAACTCTTTGTTGGCCTTGCTAGATGTAAAGGGTAGTGACAAGCTGTTATTTGTTGGGGACATCAATGTCACCATTGAACAAGTTGAAAAAAAGGGGGTTCACTTCCCAGAAACCCTTTTAGAGAAAAAAATGGAAGATAATATGTCTATTGTCAGTTTATGGGATGTCAAACCCACAAGAGGTAATTTTACATGGAACAAAAGATGGATTAGGTTGGGGCATATTATAGCTCGGTTGGATAGGTTTCTGATTCATAGTTCCTTTTTGTAGGGTCTTTTTGTATGGTATTCATAAATCACCTCGTGGGGAGACTCTAATCATGGACCAATTATGCTCGTTTGGTATGAAGTACAAAGGTATGTTCTGATCCCTTTTCGATTCAACCCTCTTTGGATTCAACATGAAGAGTGTATCATGCTCATTAGGAGCACATGGAGTCACTGGATTGAAGGTCTCCTATGCAAATCTAAGAAAGGAAAATCAAAATGTTAAAAGGGGCCCCTAAATATTGGGTAAAAGTAAATTTTGCTGCAATTGAGGAACAAGTGAGTAAAAGCCACTTTGAGTTTGAATTATCCCAAGCGCAATTGGATAATGATCATGTTTCCCTCAGTGCCTTAATGAGAAAAAAGTGTGAGAAAACGTAACTAGGTTTGGTCTTCATAATTATCGTTGTACTTATGGCATTGTTTATTTTATGAAAAAGGAAAAAAGAAGAAAAATATATATATTTTCAAGCATGGGTTTCATACTTAAAAAATGATTATTTCATTATTTAAGCATGTTCTTCAAGCTTCTAGGATTTGATGAGTCAAAAAGTCAAATTCCTATTTGGACCTATTGTAGAGAAAAAGAGAAAGAATTTTTAAATATGTAATTTGGGTCAAAAAACCCTCTAGATGCCAAGTCGTCCTTGCCCCAAAGGTTATGTCTATTCGAACCATTTTGGAAAATATAAATAGAGGGTGAGTTGAGCTCATTTGGAAACACAAAATTCGCTTGATTGGTTTTGAAACTTTGCACAAGAAGGAAGGTCAAAGTCTAAAATTAAAGAAGGATTTGTGGAATTTGTTCCTTATCACATATCTTGTTGAAGATTTTTTGTTGATCTCATACTGATGGACTTGTTGTGTAGAAGGAGGGTTTGACTTGGCATCTAGAGGGTTGGTTATGGGTTTTGGATATCTTACTTTGATATAATTCTATAAGAAGATTTTTTTTCTCCATTTTCCCCTTGGAGGGGTTTTGCCCTAGATTGGAGCCTTTATCTTGTGTTCATTGTTTTCTTGTTATCTTCATGTTTATGTTTTGGTAATTGTTTGATGAAGGGAACATAATAAAGATTAACAATAAGCCAACAAATTTCACAAGCAATTATCAGAAAATGAGAAATCTAACCTAACTTGTAAGCCTCATGATTTCTCAACATGGTATTAAAGCTAAGGTTTGAAGATGGAAGCTTGAAGATCACTATGTTATCATTTGGCTTAACTCGTTTTGTTTTATGAAAAGTGATTTAGGGAAAAACGCTTTAAAATAGGTTTAGATCTATTATTCAATTGCTCAACAAAAGCTCACATATGTTGATTTCTCTATACATTGCATTATTATGGCATTATATCACGGTGGCATCATGTTCTAACATGGCTTAGATCTATAATTGTGTATATATTAATTTATGGATCAAATCTATAATTATAGTATGGGACAGATCAACACAAATACCTTGCAAAATAATGAAATTCCCACGCTTGCACTGTGATATGGCTATTGCTTTAACATCAAATGGTTTGTTATCTCTCTATGATTTGCTCGATTTATGAATTGCATATTTGTAACATAAATATATCGTATATCTAAAATTTGGCACACATTTATGGCTCTCATTTAATAATGATAGTTCGTGTGGACAATTACAGTGCTTTGTATGGATATCATTATGCTTCGAACAACGATTTCAAATCGCATACTCTATATGGTGGCAAATAAATATTGCTCCGTAGCACTTTGATCTCACTTTATGGTGGCATATGATATTCTTTTAATATGCAATGGTTTGTATATGGGATGTTGACATGAAGTTTGCTCATGTCCTTGGAATCACATCTCTATGGTAACCATAATTAGAAGCAGCCTAAGTATTTGACAACTAAATTGTCAAGGATGAAGAGGCATGTAAAGACTTACTGTATGGTTTGCATATAATCACAATATACAATATGACTCGAACATAATCTCATGAATAATAACATATATATGAGTTATGTGTATCGTAGAGTGTCTATTTTGGTTAAGAATATGATGGATGGTTTTGGTTGAAGCGCAAATTTTGAAAGTCTGAAAACATAATTGGAATCATGAAGGGATGGACAACATAAGGAATTTAATGTTTAGGTGGAATCAATTCATTGGTTGAAATTACTCGTGAATAATTAATTTTTCTTTGAGATCTAGTTTGCTTTTCTTTTTTTTCATCGATGAAATCGCGATGCAAGCTCTACAAGAAATATGACCTGCATTGAACCTCACAAAATAATTACTAAAGACGTATGGTTTGGATTATCCATGGAAATGCATGATCCAGTTGCAAAACGAAGTTTTGGGTAACGTTTGTGAGATCGAGTGGATAAATATATTGAAGCCAATACATTTTCGTATGACTATGGAGTTATGGGTGCACATTATGATGATCACGCAAGGCACGATTGGCATTTCGTATCTATACATGGCTCGAAATGGAAAAGGGAAAGTGATGTATCGTTTGAACTGCAACAATGTTTAATAGTTTTTGTCTTACAGTTATGATCCATTGTATGGTGATAATCTATTGCAGAATTTTGGCTCTATTTGAATATAAGTTGAAAGGGTTGTTGCAGTTATATTGGGCATGATCACTGCACATAGGATTGGGTGAAACATAATTGTTTACTCATAGTAAGTTGGGATTCCATATGATACATCAGATTGATTGGGTCGCTACTAATTGGTAGACAAAAAATTCCATATATGCTTTGTTGTGGTTATGAAAGAAGAGACTGATTTGAAAAGTATATGACACATTGGCACTCATGGACGATCATTGAGTGGCCACACAAGTTGAAAAAGGATCTGTTAATGCGAATATTGAACATGAAGTTTGATATGACATGATGTTGCTAGGAGCTTGTTGGAGCGCAGCACATTAAATCAACGAAAAACCACAACAACAGCAAATAAAACATGCACAGGAAAGACACAGTAATTTAACGTGGTTCACCCAAACCTCCTGGGCTACGTCCACACAACAGGGCATTGGAAATCTTTATTAATTCAAACAGGAGATTACATAATTCACACACCACACACACTCTCCAAAACAAACGTATGGATACCTGTTATATAGCAGGAGAATCTAACAGCCTCATAAATCCTCTCAACACAAATTTAGGATGCATTAACTCCCTCCCAACAAACTGGAGCTAATCTAGGAACTAATTCCTAATTTTTGTCACCTACTGAGATTTTGCCTATTTTATCCAAAACATAAAATCTCAACAATCTCCACCTTGACAACAATTAGCCTGATGCCCTGTTCTTTATTATTTTATCTTTTCTGCAAGCCAAGAGAAGCCAAACACCAACGCAGCTTCTCCAACAAAACTGGTTTCGTGAACATGTCTGCACAGTTTTCCTTTTTATGCACCTTTTCAAGAGAGACTCCCCTTTCAGTAATAACCTGTCTTACAAAATGGTACTTAATTGGAATATGCTTTGACTTACTATGATAGGCCGGATTCTTAGCCAAATGTATTGCACTTTGACTATCACAAAGTAACTTGATGTTGTCCTGTAACCTACCAAACTCACCAAGCAAACCTTTCAACCAAACCGCCTCTTTGCAAGCATGCGAAGCAGCAATGTATTCTGCTTCAGTAGAGGATAAAGCAACAATGTTTTGTAGCTTTGACATCCAGCTAATAGCTCCACCTGCAAGAGTAAAGACGTACCCTGAAGTTGACCTTCTCTTATCCAAATCACCTGCAAAATCAGAATCAACATATCCACAAACATATTCACTGCTCCTGTTATAAGTGATACAATAATCACTTGTGCCTCTCAAGTACCGAAGCACCCATTTCACTGCTGACCAGTGTTCTTTACCCGGATTTGCCATGTACCTGCTGACAACCCCAACTGCATGTGAAATATCCGGTCGAGTACAAACCATCGCATACATCAAACATCCTACTACATTGGCATATGGAATTCGAGACATATAATCCTTTTCTTCATCTGTATTAGGACATAAACCCGAAGAAAGCTTAAAATGGGAAGCTAAAGGGACTGACACAGGCTTCACATTATTCATACCAAACCTCAAAAGTATCTTCTCAACATACTTCTGTTGTGATAGCCACAGCTTACCATTGCTCCTGTCTCTGAAAATCTCCATGCCCAAAATTTGTCTTGCTGCTCCTAGATCTTTCATATCAAATGCCCTTGCCATCTGAGTCTTCAACCTGTTGATTTCATCAATGCTTTTGCTTGCTAAAAGCATATCGTCAACATACAACACTAAGATAATGAACATGCCATTTTTCAATTGCTTGAAACACACACAATGATCATATTCACTTCTAACATATTTCTGACTCAACATGAAAGAATCAAACTTCTTATACCACTGCCGAGGCGACTGCTTCAGGCCATATAATGACTTATTGAGCCTGCAGACAAATTTCTCATTGCGATGCTGAACAAACCCTTCTGGTTGTTCCATATATATTTCCTCATCTAAGTCTCCATGTAGAAATGCAGTCTTAACATCTAGTTGTTGTAACTCTAAATCAAACAAAGCAACTAAAGCTAACACAATTCGAATTGAAACTATTTTAACAACTGGTGAAAAAATCTCATGAAAGTCTATGCCTGCTTTCTGAGAAAACCCTTTTGCGACCAGTCTCGCTTTGTACCTGTCCTCCGTATCATTCACACCCCGTTTCAGCTTGTAAACCCATTTACACCCCACAGTTTTCCTATCTTTCGGAAGCTCAACCAGATCCCATGTGCCGTTCTTACTCAAGGCCATCATTTCGTCCTTCATAGCTGCTTTCCACTTGTCACTACTCGAACCTTCTATTGCTTCCTGATAGCACAGAGGTTCATTGTCATTAGCAGTAAATGCAACTGAAGTAACATAATCATCATACCTTCTCGATGGCCGTTTGATTCTTGTCGACCTCCTTAAGGATGTTTCTGGCTGACTACCATCTGTAGGAACTTCTTGCCGATCAGTATCTGAGACCTGTTCATGATCTAAACCTGAACCCTGTTCATGTTCTGAAACCTGTTCATTACTAGTATCTGAACTATGGTCATCATGACTATCATTAGAAGTGCTATCAAATTGAATGTGCTGAAAATCAGATACATCATCTTGTTTCAATCTACTATCTACATCTAACCGTACAAGAGAGGATTCATCAAACTTTACATCTCTGTTGATGATGATTTTGCGGGTAGTAGGATCCCACAATCTATATCCCTTTGTTCCAACACCATACCCAACAAAGACATACCTTTTAGACTTTGGATCTAACTTAGTTCACTGATGTTTAGGCACTAGAGCATATGCATCACAACCAAACACTCTGAGTTTAGAATAATCACAAGGGTGTCCTTTCCATACCTCTTGCGGAATTTTGCAGTCTATCGCCGTCGATGGAGATCGGTTTATCACATAACAAGTTGTTGCCACTGCTTCCGTCCACAACTCCTTCTGCAACCCGGCGTTACTCAGCATACTCCTTGCTCTCTCTAGAAGAGTCCTGTTCATGCGTTCAGCAACTCCATTTTGCTGAGGAGTATAAACCGTGGTTTTATGTCTCTCGATCCCTACATCCTTGCAATAGCTGTCAAACTCCTTGGAAGTAAACTCACCACCATTGTCAGTTCTTAAACACTTTATTGTTCTACCAGTGCTGTTTTCTACCAATGCTCTAAACTGTTTGAAAACTGAAAAAACATCAGACTTCCTTTCCAACATGTAGACCCACACCTTCCTAGAAAAGTCATCAATGAACGACACAAAATATGACGAGCCACCATATGACGTTGTAGGGGCTGGACCCCAAACATCTGAATGAATATAATCAAGTATCCCTTTACTAGTATGTTTGCCTGTTTTAAATTTTTGTTTACTTTGTTTGCCAAACAGACAATGCTTACAGAAATCTAACTTTCCAGACTTTAGATTAGGAAGTAACTTGCGATTAGCCAAAATCTTTAACCCTCTTTCGCTCATATGGCCCAACCTTTGATGCCATAGGCGAATGGAACTACTGTCATGTTCAGACACTGTAGACACATGATCTGACCCTGTTCTTCCTTCTAATTGAAATAGATTTCCTATTTTCTTAGCTTTCATTACTAGTAAAATACCTTTATAGATTTTCATAACTCCACCTTGAATTACAGTTTTATATCCATTCGTATCCAATGCTCCTAAAGAAATTAGATTTTTCCTTAAGCCTGGAACATGTCTCACATCTGTTAACAATCTAGTTGTGCCATCAAACATTTGCAGTTGTATACTTCCTATCCCAACAATATTGCAAGTAACATCATTACCTATGTACACGATGCCATCATCAACAGATCTATACGTCTTAAACCATTCTCTATGAATACACATGTGGTTTGATGCACCGGAATCTAACAACCAATGTTGACCATGATTTGACATATTAACAGACAACACTTCGTCGCTCATACCTGAACCAGATGCCGAACCTGTATCTGTCGCATTTGCCTCTTTCTTCTCTGTCGAAGAATCTGCTTTTGAAGTTTGCTGCCGTCGCTTCCAGCAGTCCTTCTTCAGGTGTCCAGTTTTCCTACAATGCCAGCACTTCACCTTTGTCTTCTTTCCTTTAGACTTTGAACGAGAGTCGCTATGCTTTCCCCCGGAGTGTCTCTCTCTCGAGCGACCTCTGGCCATCATTACCTCTGATGTAGAGGTGTCTGCATTCGACTTCTTCCTCGTCTCCTCAGCCTCAGACAACAAGGCTCCAAGCACATCGTTCTCAAAACGGGCACTTTGAGTTTTTGTCATCTTGCTTCAGCAAAAAACACAATAATCTCCAAAATCAACCTTTTAAATGAAGTTAATCTCAAAACACTGCCTATGCCTTTAAAAACAAACTGATATCTGCCCTTTCACATACAAATTTCTGCAATGTGCACTTATATGTCTGTGCTTTCATACCATATGCAAATGGTATATTCAAATTCAATTTTAAATGCCACCCTTCACCTTATAAAAAAAGGCCTCTCACTCCCTTTTTTAAAAAAAAAAAATTATCCTTGACTTTTAACTTTATACCATAAAGTGCCACCCCTTTTTTTTAATATAATCTATATTACTCTTTTTAAAAAACCTTCTTTTAAATCGATTTAACGTATCGATTTAACATATGCACTTTAATAAAAATTACCATTCGATTTTTTTTTTATGAGGCATATAATAAAAATACAAATGGATGCCATAAAAAAATTTCAAAAAAACGATGGCATATAATCAAACTTCAAACGATGGCATAAAATCGATTTTAACTTATCGTCACCGTTCATAGCTGGCTTTTTAAAAGATTTCCTTCGTTCAACTGTCAACCCATTCATATGCTGTTCAAAAAATTTCAACGCTGCACCAGCGCTGCACCGAATCTTCACGCTGTTGCAACGCTGTCCTCCTTAGCACGCCGGTTTGATCTCTCACGTTTTGCAGTTGCTGCCTCCACCTGCAGAAACGCCTCGCCACAACTGCACCACTCCACGCAGACCTCCACAAAATCGATTTGGTTTTCAACGCCAACGCTGCTTCAATGTTCCTGCGCGATCAAGAGAATGTTCCTGCTGTAATACTTACAGCAATGCCATATGATTGAAACGCTTGTAAGGCTTGAAAACGCTGTAATACTTCCCACGCGGATTTATCACCAACTCACGGCTCTGGTCATCAACGCTCCCTGGCAACGGCGCCAAGTCTGTTGGTCAGGATTTGTGATGTTGCTATCAATTGCCGAAAGATCAAGCTGGAAGACAACAGTCCCCTTCAATGCTGGAAGACTGTGACACCTCCGCCATTCAACGCTTTAATTCCACCTCGCTGCTGAGTATGATTTCTGAGGGAAATTTAACCCACGGCGCTGCCACTGTTCAAACAGTCTCGGCATGCGCAGGTCCTCCACCGTCACGCGTTTAGGTATATATATCACATATACGCAGACAGATATCCAAAACAGTGATCGGACTGGCCATCCACGCAGCAGTGCACCAACAACGCACCAGCAACGATTTAATAACTCCACGCAGCAAAATGCACTTCCTCCACTACGCGCTCCTCCAACATACCTCTGATACCAATTGTTGGAGCGCAGCACATTAAATCAACGAAAAACCACAACAACAGCAAATAAAACATGCACAGGAAAGACACAGTAATTTAACGTGGTTCACCCAAACCTCCTGGGCTACGTCCACACAACAGGGCATTGGCAATCTTTATTAATTCAAACAGGAGATTACATAATTCACACACTCTCCAAAAACAAACGTATGGATACCTGTTATATAGCAGGAGAATCTAACAGCCTCATAAATCCTCTCAACTCAAATTTAGGATGCATTAACTCCCTCCCAACAAACTGGAGCTAATCTAGGAACTAATTCCTAATTTTTGTCACCTACTGAGATTTTTGCCTATTTTACTCAAAACAGAAAATCTCAACAGAGCTGAGAAACCCTGTCATGAAAATGAAATGTGAAAGGAGATTGAAGCTCATATATGATTATGATATAGGAGTCTTTGCAACTACCACTAAGATCTTCATGGAAGAACAATTAAGAAGCATGAGATCAACTAAGTATTGTGATGATGTCTCCCTCAATGAGAGGGAGTAAAAAATATCCTCCATGTTTGAGGAGTAAGAACCTCCTCCCTGGTTGAGAGGGAGTGATGGTCGACACCATATTCTTTGTATGTGTCATGCACTAAGCCAGGACTAACCACCGTACATCTAGTGTATCACATTGGGAGGGATAATGGAGGATTGGATACACATCTAGGATTGATACTCCTTAGGGATTAGGAATCCAATACGGGAAGTAGTCTCATGGACCGACACTCTTGGAGGTTCTGATAGGGTATCCAAGATAAGAGTGGTCAAAGAGGACCAATATTATTTAAGGATTAGGAATCCAAGATAATCATAGTCCTGGAAGGACATGCCTTGTGAACATCTGGATGGGGTATGTTCCTTGAGAAGTTATGGTGGTGTCCACGTGCATGCATCCCAACATTGTGTTCTAATATTATAGAGAGTTAGAACTTGTTAGTAAAGGCCTTGTTATGTTGCTATTTGACAATGTTGGTTATGGTGTTGATCCTTAAATATGACTTATCAATCCAACTCTTCTTATGAGAATATTTCAATTTAAGAAGTATCCTTGTACCGGTTATGGAATTATTAATACCTCCCTAGTTAAGAGGGAGTGTTAGAAAATGTAACTAGGTTCGGTCTTCATAATTATCTTTATACTTATGTCATCGTTTACTTTTTTCCTCTCTTTTTTTTTTCACTGGGAAAATCCAGGCACATCAACCTGAAGGGATCTACCCGCCGACCAAACAAGCAGGGTGTAACCCCAAGGGCGTCGAGGAGATTTGACCTTGTGACCTCCCAACTGGCAAGGTACTTAAGCAACAAGACTCGACCAACTAAGCTAACCCTTTGGGCTCATGTCATTGTATATTTTATGTAAAAATCAAAAAGAAGAAGAAAAAAATTGAAAGCATGGGTTTCATGCTCAAGAAATTATTATTTCATCAGTTAAGCATGTTCTTCATGCTTCTAGGATTTGACGAGTCAAAGTTATTTTTGGACCTATTATAAAGAAAAAGGAAAATTAATTTAAAATATGTGATTTGGGTAAAAAACCCCTCTAGATGCCAAGTCGTCCCTGCCCCAAAGGTTATGTTTATTCAAACCCCTTTGGACAATATAAATAGAGGGTGAGTTGAGCTCATTTTGACACGCAAAATTTGCTTTATTGGTTCTGAAATTTCGTAGAAGAAGGAAGGCTGAAGTCTGAAATTGAATAAGGGCTTGTGGAAGTTCTGCCTTATCACATATCTTGTTGATCTCTTGTTGATGGATTTGTTGTTAAAAAGGAGGGTTTAACTTGGAATATAGAGGTTTGGTTATGGGTTTTGGATATCTTACTTCAATATGATTCTATAAGAAGAGATTTTTTTTGGGTTTTCCCCTTGGAGGGGTTTTGCCCTGGCTTGGAGACTATATCTTGTGTTCACTTCTTTCTTGAGATATTCGTGTTTATGTTTTGGTAATTGTTTGATGAAGTAAACATAATTAAGGTTAATAAGAGGCCATCAAATTTCACAAGAAATTATCAGAAAATGATAAATCTCACCTAACTTGCAAACCTCTTAATTTCTCAACAAAAAGGAGACATTTTTTGCTTATCAAAAAGCCTTAATGGTTGAGGAGCAACATTGGAGACTAAATTCCCAAAGCCCGTGGCTAAAATAAGGGGACCAAAATATGATTTTCTTTTACATGAAAGCAAAGGAAAGAGATCCTAGAAACAACGTGAGAAAGATAACAAACTCATAAGGGATCAAATTGAATAATTATCAACAAATCAAAGACAAAAATGTGGTTCATTTTCAAGACCTTTATTCTGATCCAAGGCCAGGTGATCCAAAGCTAGAACAAATAATGTTGGATAATGTCCCCAAGTTGGTGTTGGAGGAGGAAAATTTGGAGCTTATTAAACCTGTTTCGGAGGAGGAAATCTAGGAAGAAATATGGGACTTTGATTCTTACAAGCCCCGGGACATGATCGGAATTTTTCTCATTTGTACAAGCAATGTTGGAATGTCATCAAGTTAGATCTAGTAAGAATGGTTCAATATGTTCATCGTTCATGTAAATTGGGGGGAGCTACAATATCCTCTTTTCTTGCTTTAATTCCGAAGGAGACTAACCCATCATCCTTCTCTATATTTAGACAAAATTCCTTATGCAATGTGTTTACAAGATCACAACTAAAATTAGGGAAAATAGAATTAAGGCTCTACTCCCAAAGCTAATTTCTTTTAATCAAGGAGGTTTTGTGTCAAGAATACAAATTATAGATAACACAGTGATGGTTCAAGAGGTTGTACAATCAAGAAAAACTAAAGGAGATAAAGGAATGATTATTAAAATGGACATGGAAAATGATTTTGATTGTGTTTGTAACTATTTTCTCAAGGTTGCAGTGGGAAAATTTATATTCCATGCTCAATTTATTAAGTGGATTGAAGATTGCATCTCAAGTCCTTGGATTTCCCCTCTGGTGAATGGGAGGCCAACATATTTTTTTCAGCATTGAGAGGAATTAGGAAAGGATGTCCTCTCTCCCAAACATATACATCATAATGGTTTATTTGTCGAGAAAAAAATTGGAAGCATAAGGGAATATTGGTCTTCTTCCCGGATTTTCGATTGTTAGGGGAGGAAAGAGTATTAACCATTTGTAGTTCGTTGATGACACCCTCCTTCTAGGTGGTACATATTTCAAATCTTCAAAAGATTCAAACAATATTGGATACATTTACCCATGCTTATGAAGGTCTAATAAATCATTTAAAATCATATTTTCATTCCTAGAATGTCTTAGGAGGGGCAAAGGCAAAAATATCAGTTGCTTTTCATTTCCTTTTCTTTGCTAAATGGTGTTCCTTCTTATATTTTGGCATCCTTGTATGTATTGTGGCAGCAGGAGAATTTGTGTGTCAACCAATCATGGAAAAAATAAGGAAAAAAATGAATCAGTGGGGTGCCTCTTAGCTAAATCTAATTGCCGAAATAATTCTTCTCTATTATGCTCTGTTGGCTCTTCCATTATATTAGTGTTCTTCCATGTTGGCTCTTGTAAGTATTCAAAATGAGATAGCAAAAGGTTAAGGAAATTCTTGTGGCAAGGTGGTAGATCTAATACCAAAAAGTTCCATTTAGTCAATTGGAAAAGTATTACAACCCCCCTCTCTAGTGGAGGGTTGGATATAAGAGACCCATGCCTAATAAATCTGGCGACAAGAGATAAAGTGGTATGATGACTTCTCTCTGCAAGATTAAATTGTGTAACAACCCTAGTGAAAATTCCATGTAATAAAAGTTAATAAAGGCAAAATAATAACCATGGTTGATGGGACACTTATTCCAAGCTGAATGGTGGGAAAAAAATTATAGTGGGTGTTCATTTCGGTCATTATGGATAAAGGAAATTGGAAAAGGAAATGGAAAAGGATTTGGAAAGGTAAGAGGCACTATTTGGCATTTATTTATGAAAATAATGGAAAATAGGAGAAAAGGAAGGTGAAGGGTCACAGGTTTCATGTGAGGAGGAAAATGAATGAAAATAATAGAAAATGAAGCAAACAGAGGCCTAATTGATAAAAAGGCTTCTAAGGATCAGTTGGAAAGCTTTTTTCTCAACCTTTTGTTAGTTCAATTTTGTAGCTCTCTCATTATTCTCTCTCTCTCTCTCTCTCTCTCTCTCTCTCTCTCTCTCTCTCTCCCCCTCCCTCTCTCTCTCTTTCTCTCTCTCTCTCTCTCTCTCTCTCTCTCTCTCTCTCCCCCTCCCTCTCTCTCTCTTTCTCTCTCTCTCTCTCTCTCGCACACACACACACACACACTCTTGGACACTTATAGTTTTCTTGGAGCACTTTGGCGTTGGATCAAGAAAGGAAAAGAAGGCAAGAGGAAGGAAGGAGAAAGCAAGGAAGACCAAGATCAAGCAACTACAACACGATTCTTCGCAGGTATCTATTTGCATGTGTGAGTTCCTTTCTAGATTTGGCATGCATGGTATTGCATGTGGTTCTTTGCTGTCATGACATGGGTTTTTCCAGGTGTGACACTGTTTTCAGCCCAACCTTGCCATTTTCGGATAGCCATGGTGTGATGGGGTTCTCATGTTTTGGTTGAGCTAGATTGTTGGACGGATTCGAAGTTGAGTGAGGTGGATATTTGAATGATAGAACAAATGTCCTAGTAACCCCTGAACCAGACTGTGGTGATGAGCCCCATCATTAGACATATTTGGAGGGGTTAATGGTCACCTTTTTGCCTTCTTAAATCTCTTTTTCTTGAATTTTTATTATTATTTGGTTTTATGATGCTAGTATAGGTGGTGATTAAGGCTAACATACTTCGAGTTCCTAATATGAGGTTGAGTGCATAAAGTTATGATTTATTAAGCATTTTTATAAGGATTTTATCATAAAGACTTGGAGGAGACAACAAGGAGAAATCATTGGAGGATTGTCCACCCTCCTTAACTCTCAAAGGCATACAAAGGATCCATAATATTCTCTCCAGCAATTCGAATTCCAAAGGCAGCCAAAGGATCCCCAAGGATTCTCTCCAACAATTCGAATTCTAGGGGAAGCCAAGCACTCAATCTTTGTTTACTTGGAGTCAAGTGGACTCAATCACTATTTTCTAGGGAGCTGTTGGTAACTTCCCTGTAGAATAAATAGAGCATAGATAGATCTAGGAAGAGTTAGTCAATTTCAGTCGATCCTAGTTGAAACTTTGTTGCAAGCTATTGAGCTTTTTATTATTTTACTCAGTGATCAAACTTTCAGAGATGTATGAGTTTATTATTTTATGAAATAAGAAGACTGATTTCATTCGACTGATTTAGGTTCAGAGAGCTAGGCTTGTGGGTTAGGGCCCAATCCATGTGCCTTAGCTTCTCTGATGTTACTATCTTTTCCTTTCTGTCATTTAGCTAGTTTTGATTCTGCAATTTAGTTAGATCTGCTTTTAATAGTTTCATTGATGTCTAATTTCGATTCCAGTAAGTTGTTGTAGTTCATTTGCCTGTGAGTAGTAGAATAGAGGAAAAAATCCAAAATTTGTGGTCAAGCCTCCCCCTCTCATCTCTGTCAATAGAGTTCGAGCAGGATAGACCTCCCCACAGGACAAAAATTGCTTTCTGTTTGAGTTTAGGGAAGAAAATACATTACCAAGTCCGAGTCTCTCTTTCACTGTTGTTAACATGCATTTTTGTCTGTTGTCCGTGCATGAATCCATAGGTGTGTTACACTTCTGAGCACTATTGGTGTGCCTCTATTCCCTCATTTTTTCCTCTTCTTTTTACTATTGCGCCCTACCTTTTTCTCTAAACTCATTTAAGCCCTTCAGCCCACCTTATTCCTTTGTTTTGTTGTTTACAGTTACCTTACCCTTTTTAACGCAGAACATGTAAAAACCATTCAAAAACCATCAAAAACTTGACCTCTGCCTTCCTCCTCGAAATCTGCACCACTGTACTTTGCATTTCGCACTCCGCATGGTTTAAGTTGTTCCCGTTAACACTTACTGCTTCCCGACGCCGATTGCGATATTCACCACATCGCAAATCGCTCACCGCAACCGTTTCCTTTGTTTCCTTCAACACTTACCACTTCCGAATGCCCATGCGATAATGCCACCACATCGCAAATCGCTCACAACCCGCAACATTTCCCTATTTCCTTTAACACTTATCGCTTCCTAATGCTGATTGCGATATCGGCCCCACCTCCACGTCACCACTTTGCACCATACATCGCAGATCGTGTTTTTTTGTTCTTTTCTTTGGCACTTACCGCTCCTATCGGAAGATTGCGACATTGTGATCGCGCTCCGCCTCCGGTCGCACCGCCACTTCGCCCATCGCAAATCGCACTTCGCAAGACTTACCTCATTGCACTTTTCTTTCGCTCCTGGACGACCTTTCCGCTATCCCTTTACTTTTACAATATTGTGATTGTGACATCGCATATCACTACCTTTGCCTCCATCGCATCTCCGCCATCGCATATTTCACTTTATTCCTCTCCAAAATCATTTCTGCACCATATTATAAGGTTTTAGAAGGTTTAAACCCCCGATTTCCACTTCGAAGCCCTGTTTCATGTACTAAGCCCTCCATTAGTCTCTTTAGCCCTTTTTCTTTCCTCCAAGCTGCAAAATAAACACCTTTTCAAATAGGATTGAGTCATGGATATATTAGTTGCATAGGTAGAAGCATGGTAGATAGACCATAGGATAAATAGAGTGCATTTAGCCGTTTGGCCAAGTTAAGTGTGGTTTAGAAATAGTCTCCTTTCTGCCATTTATTTTCAACAAGTTCGCTTAGTTTCTTTTCATTCATTTCCTTTCTGTAAATTAAATTAGTTTCAGTCCTATCATTTATTTTCAACAATTTAGTTTAGTTTCCTTTCTGTCATTTCCTTTCAAAAATTTACTTTTTATTCTTATCATAGTTTAAGAAATAGCACCCTTTCGTAGAGCATAAGAAGATGAAATGAACAGAGTGCATGTGTTGTGTATATAGCACTGTCACCTCCAAGTTTGTACAAACCCTGGGTTGATAAAGTAAAGTAGGGCAGCCCCTGGGAGTTATAGCACCCTTGGTGCAATACCGGGGCTCACCATGTGGGTTGTGGTAAAGTCGGATAGTGTGTTTCCTAGATTATGGCCTAGTGATCTGGTGTGGATTGTGGTAAATCCTAGAGGTGGGTGCTCTCCATTAGGCCTAGGAATCCTGGGATGGGATATACGGCAAATCCTAGAGAGTGGAGTCTCAGTTTAGGGCTTAGTGATATGATGTTGATTGCGGTAAAGCTTGAGAGACTAGGAGACAGGAAAATTCCTCACAGTGTAGGTGGATAAATCTGGTGGCGTCTATGCTTGTTTTGGCCTGGTGATCTGGTGGAGATCATGATAAAACCTGTTATTACATGTTTTTTGTTTTGGCCCAGTGACCCGGGATGGATTGTAGTAAAGCTTAGTTTCTATTGATGAGCGTGAGGTGGTTTAGCCTCACAATGCCTTGGTTGGTTCTTTCGGTTTGAGTCCCACATTCATGTTTGGAATATGGTGTGGAGGTGATTAGCTGAAGAGAGATTTGGCTCAACCAATATATGGCTGGGTGGAACGTGGTAGTCCCATCCTGAGTTGGATTTTGCATTCACTAATAAGAGGTTATCTCCTTGTCATCTTATGTGTAAATGTACTAGTTTATATGTGGATTCTATGTTTGATGTATCCTTGATATTTCTATTGTTATTATGCTGGTTATAAGCATGTATTATGATAGTGATGATGTATGGCTTTCCTCATGTTTTGATTTGTAAATGAATGAACAATGTATCTATGAACTAATAGATGATAATGCAGCTAAGGATATAAGGGAACAATGATTCTTAGCGATTCTCAAATAAGTATGAGAACCCTATGCTCAAATATGTTGTTTAAATCTATAGATTACATATTTGTGACATGTGTTGACAGAATGCCTGCCATGGCTAGTAGGGGTCGAGTCTAAACCTTGTCAATGCTTTTGTAAATGTATCATTGTTTTGTTCTTATAATTCATTTTTGAACTTGTCATTGAGTTATGGGCAGTGACCTGGGCTCTAGGATTGAAAAAGTGGATCAAATGCTGGGGAATTCATCACATATTTGAGGAAAAAATTCCCTGGATGCACACATGCCCATGCTGTGAGAGCGTCCAAATGCACCCATGCCCATATTATGGGAGCATCTAGTGGTTTAATGGTCTAGAAACTCAGTGGAACCGATGGGATAGTTACCTGAGTGGTTGGGATGGCTCCTGGGAGATTTGGTGCTGATGTGGAAGGTTTATGTGATGTGTTTTCATCGATTCCACTTCCTTAAGGTCACCTAGGAGGTTGAATAAGATCATGGTAGCCTCTCGTCACATGTTTACCCTGATTGGATGGTTACTTGGGTAGATATGGGAGGAGGGTGTTAGAGAGTGGTATCAGAGCGGGTTGCGTTATCTTTGGCTCATATCTGATACCACAAAGTGGTATCAGAGCATGGTTGTGCTCTTCTTGGGTGACGTTTAGTTTCTGGTCTCTTTGTGTGATATCTGATACCACACAGTGGCATCAGAGCATGGTTCAACCTTTGGACTGGATGGACAGAATGTGTTTTTCATGCATACGTTTTAGTTGCATATATGCTTTGTATGTTTGTGGACTATGTGCTTGTTGTGTATGCATGATGGTGGTCATTGTTGCAGTTGTTTCGCCATGTGGAATTTGATGGTGTTGTTATTGGATGTGATCGTCATGAGTGCATGTCGGTTATGAATTTATTATGCATGCCAGTGTCGATATGTTGTTATGCATGCATTTCTATGGTTAAGGTTGTTGTTCATGAAGTCATTGTATCCATTTTAGGTTAGTATGATGTTATTGGTAGGTTATGATGCTGATGGGTTGGTTGAGATAGAGCACGAGATGCAAATAATCAAAGTGAAGTTGCAGCACTAGAATTTGGGGTAAGAGAATATTTTCATACAAGAATTGTATGATTGGCATGCAGGTATGATAGCTAATGGAGTTTTATATGCATCAGGGTTATATACATGTTTGTCATTTTATTGTTGTTGTGGTTACATGCATGGTAGATGCTAGTGAATCAATGTGCTCATATACACATGTGTCAAATATCCACGAATGATAGTAACTTGTTATATGCATTGTTGTTGTTGCTTTATGTTAGTTAACTTGATGATTAGGGTTATTGCATTAAGATATTGAAATCATATGTATCGTGTTAATCTAGACTGGCCTATACACATGGTTATGGTTATGGTTATGATATTCAGGTATGAGATGACATATTTGTGATATTGTGTCATACTAATATAGACTAACAATGCATATGTGATTGTTATGCATGAATGACAATTTTTTATGAGTTTATGATGTGAACATGTTAGCTAGTTACTGTTATGGACATCATGACCTTATTTATGCTTGAGTTATTGTGTTGTGAAGTTATATCATGTTAATATAGATCGATTGTGTAGACGAGATAACATCCCTCGAGATACATTAAGGTATGAGATTGCTTATGTCGTATACTTGGTGACTGACTATTTGATTATGTCGCGTATTTGGTGTTTGAGTGTTTGATTATGTCATGTATTTTATTTATCTAACATGGTACGTTTACAATTCGTTTGAATGTTTGATTAATCGTGTGATATGAGCATGTGTCTGTAAGATTGCATGAAGAAATGATCTTGTTTAAGATGGTTGTACTAACACACTACATGTTGAGATAGTTGATGTGTATTTGAGTGTAAGTGTGTGCTAGTTGTAGTATTATAATTTTGACTATTATTTGATTATGACATGGTTGTTAATCTTGGAAAAGGTTGATTTTAAATTGATAGATGTGATGCCTTGATATTTGGAACATGTGATCGACATGCGTGAATAGTTGCAGGGAAACATGCTTGGCATTAGCATGAAAAGGTAATAGTTGATTTTTTTATATAAATAACAGTTGGGTAATGTGATAGTGCATAGTCAGATTCATGTGTAGTAAGGTAAGGGTAAAATAAACGAATTGGGTAATAATTCCTCTGGTTATGTTTGGAAACCGCAACTCCAAATGAATGAATGCTCTGCATACATGAATTCTTCTTAACCTTGACTTTGTCTGACATTATGTGGATATATGATATATTTGTAAATATGTATTTGATAGGTATAACAATTGGTTTCCATATATGGACAGATTCATCAAGAAATTGGAGTTCCTTGAGAGGTGTACATGTTCAGTTACAAGGTAGTGCGCTTTGCACAACAAGGTAAGATAACTGGTATATTGTTATATTTATTTATGCGTTAACATATATTTGTTTATGAAAATATGATGGAGGGGATTTCATGGAAAGAGATTTCCATGAAATCTTGAAGAAGGCTCGAGCTGAGCTTTCCTTTGGAAGTATTGGTAACCATGGGGATTAATTCATGGTGTTTGTTGCTAGTCTTGTGCTTTTGGTATTTTATGATTTTTTTCGCTTTATTTTTGGTTTTGTTTATGTTCGGTGCAAGGCCTTACCACTTTGTTTGTGGTTTCATATTACTCTTGGTTTTCATGGTTTTCCTCTTGTTTGTTTTTTTTCTTGCCTTTTATGTTTTGAGGGTCTTGGGAATTAGTTAGGAAGGAGGAAAGTTAATGGAGCTTGGGGAGAGCTGAATGAAACCCAACATGTGATGCAAGAATTAGACGAAGCTCAGTGCATGAGTAAGGAAAAATGAAGGCAAGGGTATGACAGTGAATTGAATTGGTGGGGTCCATTGGTGTAAATGGATGGTGGCAGGTCAATAATGAGAAAGGTAATCAAGTAAGGTAAAGTGAATAGACTTGTGGCGTCAGATGCCTTGGCTATGTTGGGAATTGTTGTTCTCAATGTTGTGCATACAATGCACACATAAAGGGAGTTCTATTAATCTTGACCTTATGATATCTCGTAATTATGTTGTGATCATGATTATTATAATGTATATATATGTATATATGCATATATGTATGTCATTGTCTGACGGGATCATGATTTCTTTACGTTGATGTTTATGTATGCATATATGTATGTTGTTGATTGACAGGGTCGTTAGGATTGTTTTGTGCTAGTATTCACATGTATATATGTATGTATGTATGTTGTTGTCTGACAGGGTCATCAAGAATCATTATCGTGGAGGAATGATTGCTTATGCAGGTGAATGTCATGAAGAGGTTCTTGGATTATGAGGAATCAAGTGGAAAGAATAACCTTGACATATCTACAAGGTCGGTATCATGTCAATATAAAGTCAAATTATTTTGGATAGGGAGATATTTACTAGCCTGAGAGATATATTCAACTAAGTATTTCCATTTGTTTGGATTAGTATTTAATAAAATCCCATTGATCTATAAGATCCTCGTTTTATTTTTAATATGGTCCCTGATAATGGTGCTTCATATTTTCTCTTTGTTATTTAGGATCAAATTAAAATCCCTTACAATGATACAATGACAACATTGCTTTATTTATTTTAGAGCAAGGGGACTGTTCCAAGAGTTTTCTTTTTCTTTTTAGGAAACCGACATAATATATGTTGAATATATTGAATCACTTCCTTGATTGTTGGAGTATAAAACTTGATAGAATCTAGTGGTAATTCTAAGATGTGGGGAACCAAATTCAAAAAGTAGCAATTCCAAGGCATGTAAAGGCCTCTAGAAGATCCTCTTGAACTGGTTGTTGAACCTTTACATTTATCCATTATTTCTTACATATTTTTAAGGATTTAGAAACTTCCAAATTAGCCTCTGAGGATGGTGGGATTTTTAACACTAATTGAATCCTTCGATACTTCTTCTTTGTTGTAACTACCCATTCCTTGGAAATTCTAGGATACTTTATTCATTATTTAAATTGGGTTTTATGGCTACCACCTTACAATGGTGCAATTTTCTTCATTTTTTATTGTTCTAGATCCAATTATTAGTTTTTTGTCTATGGTTATTAGGATCCCCAGCATATTTTCTTTGTTCGCTCCTCCTCCTCGTTTTTCTTTCACCAATTTCTTTCCAACATTCTTAGGTGACCTTTATTCCATATCCTCTTCCTCTAGCTAATGATGTTCCTTTTACTTGTAAAAAATACTTGTGAAAAAATATAGTTTATTAAAGATGTCATTGTTTATTTCTTCTAGCTAATCAAATATGATGTCGTCATTGATTGGGGAGGATATCATTTCTAGATTTTGAGATAGATATTTCATGTTGGTATTACCTATTGTAGTAGTGTCTATATTTGAAATTGCTGGAATTTTAGAGAAAGGAATAAAATCTTTTCACAATAGTATTTCATACCTATTTGATTGAGCTGTGAAATTGCCTCCTTTAATGTGGCTTGGATATTTTTGGTCCTTTTCAATGTGTTGGCTAGGAGGGATATCAATTTGTTGTGGTTGAAACATTGCATGCTTAGAATCAAAAGAAGTTGATGGAATTGAAGTTGAAGGGTTATTTTGGGTTGATATATGTTTGCTTGGAATTCATTTCTTTTGTATTGTCTATTCTTTTTTCCAAAATAGAATTAGATGCTTGAACATTTTTTTTGTGGTCATGTGAATTTTTTTTGTATTCATCCATTTCTTCCATTTGAATGTCGGGTGCTCATAGTTTAAGGGCTTCACACATATCCAATTATCTCAACTGAGAATAATTTCTTTCGATAACCCTTTTTCAAGATAAATCTCCACATAAATTCTTGCACATGCAACCATATGATCCTTTGGTTGAGTTATGTATGTTATGAACTAAGGTGTGTCCAATACTTTGTTTTATGTCTTTGTTCTAAAAATGAAAGGAAGACATGAAATTTGGACACATACAAGGATTTTTGATGAAGACAACATGCTCATGGATGAAGTTTGGAGTCCATTACTTTAAATATATCCCTCAAATGTTAAATAAGTAAGGGCCATTCCTAAAAATGAGTTTTATGTCCTCTTTGGATTCAAACAAAATAACATAAAATCCCCTTCCACAAAAGTAATAAGAGAGTTTCCCTTTAATTAGAACTCACCAGTTCCTCTGAACCTAGTTTCCCATAGACTTGGGAGGTGGCTAGATACCCATGAAATATTTGATTAATCCTCACTTAGCTAAAGCCAGAACCATGTGTATTTAGGAAGGTGCATGTAAAGGGACCTTCAAAATGTTTTTTAGCTTTTTCACAAATATCATCAATTGAGGTTTCGAGGTCTTCCAAGTGCTTAAACAAAGGCCCAAAAGCTATTTTCTTCAGGGTCTATACGGGGGATGAATTCCCATCCAAGATCTAGATCCATACTTGAAATAAAATCATAATCATAGGAATATATACAAGGGAACACATGCTAGGGTTTCCACATGAACAAGGGATTTAGGTGGGGCTAAAAATATGATCAACAAGGTTACTAAATATATATAAAAAACCTCTTTTCTATGATTAAAAGAATTAAGAATGAGATATATAAAACCACTATTAAACATGCCAAATAAAATGGTCAAGCTATATAGGCTAGTCAAAGCCTTATCCACATGTTATAATTCTAATTCTTTAGATGCTATACTCTAGATTCACGAGACATCAAGCTTGAATAGTATATTGGTTTCTTGAGATCCTTAATGTTGAATAAGTAACCAAATGATGGATAAGTAAGTCATTGTTGTGGTAAATCGAGGTAAAAATAGTCTAAATTATAAGATTTGTGTCAAATGTGATGGTTATTCATCAATCCTCTTTGCATCTCTAAATACAGTTTTCAAAATGTGTTTGAAAAAATAATTTTAATGTTTTTAGAAAGAGAGTAAAAGAATAATATTTAAACAAAGACAATTGAATTTGTAATATAGAAAAGGTCACAACCAAACCATGGATATTTAATGCATTCATTTAACTAAAAGGTTTCCATGTTGGATTACAAACCTTCTCTATAATGTAATCAATAAGGAGTTTGAAGAAATGTTGCGAACATCGGCATCGGGATAAAATCGGTAAGGTCCGGAAAACCAAAAAATCGGGAAAATATCGATAAAAAATTGGCACACATCGACAAAATTAAGATACCATAAAAATATCTTTAAAAATCGGCAAACATCGACTAGGCCAAAAAATCGTGATTTTAAGATAAAATCGGGATGTTATCGAGATGTTCACAACACTGGTTTGAAGTCTCCTTTGAAAATGAAATTCAGGAAACCTAATTTTAAAATTGGAAGCATTTTGAACATTGAAACTTCTAATTCTACCTTTTTTTCTTTTCTTTTTTTCAAAATTTGAAAAATTCACCTACAATGAACCCATATGATTTTTGAAACTGTTGGAATAACGATTGCCGTTAGACCAAAACCCACAGGCATTAGTCTCCGCTACAATCACCAGAGTTAGGATCCACAAGAGGCGGTTAGTCCATGTCGCGAAACACACAGGGAGTGTTGAACCCAATGTCCAACAATCTCCCCCCCAACGCGAGCCGGGTGAGTTTCGAACTCGAGACCTTTCGCTCTGATACCACTTGTTGGAATAACGATTTCCGTTAGACCAAAACCCACAAGCATTAGTCTCCGCTACAATCGCCAGAGTTAGGATCCACGAGAGGCGGTTAGTCCATGTCGCGAAACACACGGGGAGTGTTGAACCCAATGTCCAACATAAACCTCCCTTTACCCATCTATAACTTAGGTTATCTTCTTATTTCTTTTCATTTTTTGCTAAACTAGATAGGATTGGTATTAAGAAGGGGTTGCAATTGCACTATACAACCTAACAATACAAGAATGTTATGGCTTTCCTAAAAAAATATTTTAAAAAAAAAGTCTGAAATTATAGGTCATTAATCATAGATTGGATTATTCTATCTCACAAATATGTAATGTAAATTATTACTAGTATAAATCCTATAGTACTAGCCTAATATCAAAATTATCTTACCAAACATATTACAACCCAATGTCAAACTGTCATATTAAATCCATGCTCAAATTGATTCAAGTATGTCCATCATATAATATCAAATTAACACTTGTCCCAGTTTGTTGAGAAATCTAGACCTTGATTGACACATTAACTTTAGTGTAAAATGTTTGAGTCCCACAAAAAACACCCACTAAGAGGCTCAAACCATAATCATCTTCAAGTTATGTGTAACACAAGCTCAAACCAAGGAAATTGACTAGACCAAACTCTAGATTAATCCCACCTTTCTCCTCATTTTCAATGTGAAAATGAGCATGCTCCTCCATTGGACAAAATGTGCATGAGGTTAATTTGAAGCCCAAATCCATTAATGTCCATCTCTTACTAATGAAAGTTTTCGCCATGTATCATGCTTTGGGTAACGAGAAACATTGAATTTGACATCAAATAACTAATTATGTGATATATGGTATGGTATTCCCTGCTTTGGTCCTTAGATTTGCAACCTCTAGGTGAAAGGCCTTCTTAGCCAAGAGGTTTTCTAAATGATTTTGAGTCCTCAACACATGATAAAATTTAATTAATTCATATTTACCTTATTGTGAATTCTAAGAATGAGCCTTGTTGCAAACAAGTCACCCGCAGAACACATGCCCACAGGCAAAAAAATCCCAAAAAAGAAAAAGTGGTAGGCCCATATACTAAAGGGATGGCACGTACCTGATAACTTTGAGGATGAAGAAGAAGAGACCATGGAAAATACTTCAAATATTGATGCTCGGGCACAACATCGAAGCCAAGAAGATGAAGGAGCTGTGGACCGGTCATGAATCATGACTAATATCCATAAGTGCGCAAAATAATAAGAAAACAAAGCATGATAGCAACATAAAGAGGAAACATTCATTGAAAAGGGATAGGGGGTATAAAGAGAACCCATGTATCTTAGAGTTCAGATTCAAACAAAGAAATCCCCTTGTAGGCAGATGGAAATATATTGGCAATAGTAACAACAGATCGCAATCACGGGGTTTGGCAAAAATTTTAGAAAAAGAAAGGCAAAAGGGGGAAATTTGGTGATTATTATCACACTTAGCCCGTGGCAAATTATGCATTTTTTTTTTTAACAATTTTTTTCTTTTATTTGTGAATCAGCTGAAAGGTTGACATGATCGAATGCCTATTGGCATCTGCAAAATGTAATTTTGTTCCTTGTTTATAGGTTGAATAAAATTACGAATTTTTCTTCAGAAAAAAAGAAAATAAAAGAATGGGCTTTGCCAATTTATAACCATTCAACTTTGTTGAGAAATGCATGTGTTTAATTATAATTAATGAGTTTCATGTGACTAAAATCTTCTTGATCTGGCTTGAATCAAGGATCTCAAGTCCCGATAGAGAGCCAAAGTCTCTATTTGACTGTTGATTGCTTCACCTAAACTCCATTGAAAACCTGTCTCATCTTCTCATTCAGGGTTATATATGACCCCACTAGACACAATACCCCTTAATTTAAGTAACCTTGAAAACAACATCAAAATCATAGTTTCTTCATTTTTCTTGGGGCTCCAAGGCACTTTTTTAAGTGACCTAAATAACGAGGTAAGTTGGGTAAGATAAATGTGGCAATGGAAAGAACTAATTAATTAGTTACTCTACTTTATCCATCCAACCTTCTCTTCCCAATACCAAATAATCACTTAGTAAAGGGATTTGAACACAACTCACTAATTAGTCTTTGTACAGGTGGAGTTTCCAATTGGCTTTTTTTTATGGTGCTTCACAATCTGGTAGATGTGGATGTGGGGTTGTGTTGAGGATCAACCCACATGTTCAATTTCAATTCTTCTGGTTTGGTGGGGAGGGTACAAATTCCAAAGCTGAAACTTTGGCCCTTTGGGGGTTGTTATATTTGGCTAGGAAGCATTAGTTAAACCAGATTTATGTTTATGGAGACTTAAGGATAGTTATTGATGGAGTTACAAGAAAGTCCAAATTTTTGCCTCCCAACTTGGGTAGTTGACTGGCTCGTCTCGAAATGTCAAAACAATATTTTTTTTTACATCTCTTTTAAGCATGTATACAGGGAACTAAACAATGTGGCTGATGGGTTATCAATGAAAGTTATCGTGGAAAATCCTGGTTCTTTTCACTACAACCTTAGATCTGATGATGCGATGCTAGATGAGGGCAAGATTGCTCTTGTTTGACTACTCTTTCAGTTTAGGCATTTTTTTTTTGGTCTCATTTTTGTTTTTCGATCTATTCGGGCATAAATTCCTATATAACATAGACAAACTTTCTTTAGTTTTTGGTGGAACATACAAGCCCGATAGCAAACATATGTAGTTTTTGATCTCTAAATCTATTTTTAAGAACTATTAATATTATGTTTTCACATACCATAAACATTATGGAAGATATATATACTAATATTTTTTCTTCTAATAAAATTTCCAACATTTTTCCTCAAAAGCAAACAAACATAAACAAAACACTAAACTCACTAATTAACTTAACCAAGTAAGCAAAATGCAAATTACTACTCACTAATTAACTTAACCTAAGCAAAATGCAAATTACTTATTCATCAAAATAATTATTTCTTTTCCTTTTTGTAGGGAAAAAACACTCATCTAAAATGGAAAAGGTATATAAGGTCAATTTCTTCTATAATTCACAAAAAATTAAATTGGCCAGAAAGGCTTGGCTTGTTATTATACATGGTACTTCCAATGATTAAAGCTTCTGCCCCATATATATAGATATTCAAATAGTTATATCATAAGTGAGGGAGTTGTGATATGCATGATTTCAGAGTAATATAATATCAATATGGATATGAGTATCCAATATTTTTTATTATGTAATGATGAGCTGTTCATAGATAAAGTAATACAAAGAAATATGTGGCCCAACGACTTGAAAGACTTGGCACAACCAGAAAAGATTTGTCTGTATTTTTTATTATGTAATGATGAGCTGTTCATAGATAAAGTAATACAAAGAAAACTGTGGCACAACCACAAAAAGATTTGTCCGTATTTTATATTCCTTTTATTCACGTATATGTGCTCAGTGTTTGAGCATTTGGGGGCGAAAAAGTTCAAATGTGTACTCTTTTTATAAATTTAAGAATGAGTTCGTTATAATACCAATCGGACTTGAGAGCTGGATATAGTAGCATTGGGAATTTGAAAATTATAATTAATATATATTTAAAAAATTAACAAGTCACAGAAAAATTATATATTAATAAATTTAATTTTATTTGTAAAATTATGTTTAATCTAAATTCTATTGCTGATTAAAATTTGGTTTTTTACTTTTTAAATATTATAGCGTGTGGTTATAAACAAATTTTTTTGTTTGAGTTAAAGTGAGGTTTACTTGTACATCAAGATATTATTTTGAAACCAGTGTTATGTGGTGGTAATGTTATTTTTTTACTTATGTGGTTTTTGATTTCGCTTTTGCAGTTTGATGGCTTTTAGAAATGTAAATTGAATGAAAAATCTAACAGGATAACTGCCACATGTCAAACATTGCGAATTTGCGATTTTCGTCTGGAATCACAAACTATTCCTCAAATATTTTTGTTAGTTAAATGGAACGTGAAAAAAGATATATATTTCATTAAATAAACACATTTTAAGAAAAACTATAATTTCCTCTTTGCTACATTCATTAATTTATTTTTTCTTCGAGTACATTGCGAATTTGCGGTTTTCGTCTGAAATCACAAACTATTCCTCAAATATTTGTGTTAGTTAAATGGAACGTGAAAAGGAATATATATTTTATTAAATAAAAATATTAATAAAAAACATTAAATAAACACATTTTAAGAAAAGCTATAATTTCCTCTTTGCTACATTGATTTTTTTTTTTTTTTTCAAGTATTCATTAACTAGAGAGCACAATGGGAGCGTGCAAATTTTGTGTGACTTTTGCGGTTGAGAGTAATAATTTATTGTGAAATTTTAAAAACAAATATTGCAATATTAATAATAATTCTCAAAGTTCATTCACAGGGTTTTGGATAGATGGTGATCGAGTGCTCTTTTATGGCACTTCTGATGTGAAGTCACTTATTCAATTCCCTGCCTGGATCAAGGTGATATATTGGACATGGTGAAGATGTAGTCTTGCCAAGCTTACAAAAAAAATAAAAAAAATAAAATCTTTAAGTTCAATAACCCAACTTATAACAAAAACATTGTGTTGATATTATACTTAATATTATATTTACTTAGATATGAACCCTCATGATTTTGAGGAATAATTAAAAAATATGAAGTCATTTTCCATGATTTGTTAAGTTTGTGATGTTTCCATTGTTTATAACTTGGCACGAGCCTGATATTATATTTATTATTTGTGTATTGTTTATATTTTAAACATTTATCACACGCAACAAGGCAATATTATATTCTTTGATGATGATGTGCCTTGTTTTCATTACTCCTTGGAAGTGGAAATTGCCCACCATCTTGAGAATTTTCCATTTCCATTATAGATAAAGTTTTATATATTTTCCCATCTGAAATGGTATTTTGAAGTGGGCCTTATTTTATGTTTAACAAGGACCACATGTAGTGTTTTCTTCTGGAAAGAAAATTGATTCGTTCGGTTGGAATCTGTGGATTTTTATGGTGTGTACAATATCTTGAAATTCATCTGGGTGAGCCTTCCTTTGTTGCTTCCCCAACAATGTATCTTTTTGGTTGGAGACAATTCATATTTGCACTCAAGGCGCCTGCGCAGAGAGGATGATATGCTACCATTGGAAGTACTTGGAGATTTTAATAAGGAAGCCAACAGTACAAGCGTTAACTCAGAGCTGAAAAATTAACTCTGACCCTTAATCAATATAGTTGACGTTGTGATTCGAGCTCTATAGCTGTGGTGGTGATGATAGGTGATCCAGATTGGATCATTATATTATTTTTCATCCATATCGATGCATTCATAGTGGAAAAAGTGGAGGAATCAACTCATGGGACCGTGTTTACCGATGGGAACCAGTTTTGCAAAACGAGGTATAAATCCTCTAGGAATCATTTTGAAGCATCAAGTGATTTTTTTCGGGTGTAAATATTTGTTACTTTAGCACAACACCATTTCATGCTATTCTACACACAAATATTTTCAAATGACGCAAGAAGCGCGTCGATCGAAGTCCGCATGCAAAAGTTATGCCACTCAAAAGTTGACCATCTCATTTTCACTCCTATAATTCAGGAGGATGCCACGTCAGCCCCCATTATTCATGGAAAAGGGGCTAGCCACATTTTTGTGATGTAAAAGACTCTAGAAGATTCTATATTGTTACTTTAGTTAAGAGTTGATGTAGTCAAATTTAACCACTAGTAGGTTACTGGGCTATGTTATAACCAGGCCACTAGGAGGAAGAGGAATTCCATTATTCTGAGAGAATTTTGCTACATAGTTGAGCAAATATAGCCGAGAGGGATATGAGGTAGGGCACACAAAGAGGATTTGTGTACTGTAGCAGCCCACGAACCACATACATTACTTCTTTATACCCGCAACCTTATTTTCCAGACAGAGAAAGAGTGCGAGGCGACCTCACCTTCCAGTTGGGTTTTCTCTCGAAAGGGTTTCCCAGATATTATTTTGTGTCTTATGTGTGTGCGTGAGCTTATTTTGTCATTCTCTATTTTTCTGCATAATTTCCATTTGCATACATGCATTAATTACATTTAAATCTACAGTTCTTAAAGTCTAATAAAATTGTAATAGTGTAAAATTTTCATATTTCTAATATAATATTATCAAATCTATTGTGACAAACCGTCCAGTGAAATATCCATGAAATTTTATTGATAATTTGGTATCAGATCATGTTTCTTTGGGTATTATGTGGATTTTGCAGGGGATCTACGCCGGCGGGGTCAAAAATCCTAAAACCCTAATCATGGCCTACGAATATGTAGATGATCCTCGTGATCCTACAGAGATGTAGTTTTTTTTTTTTTTTTTTCAGCTGGAACAACAAGTCACAGACATAAATCACAATGTAAACCTCATCATGGTGGCCCTGAGCAATAATCTTAGGAAATTTGGAGAAGATGAGGATTTGAATGCAGAGGACAAATCAGAAGGGGGACCAGGAAGACACAGAGAACCAACCGAAGAAAGAAGACAGAAAATATCAACCTAGTTCGAGTGTCGCGAATCAATCCCTGTTTAAAATGGAAGAAAATTTTGATATCAAGCCTCACCATGGTGAGATAGACGCTCTGAAGCTGAATCACTGATCAGGGGCTTAGTGTTAAGCTAAAAAATGGAAGTGCTTAAAATCGATCAGAACCTGAACCACTGCGATGTGCTCGTCGCCAAGAATTCGACGCAATTTGTTTCATCGAAAACCGACTTCATATGAGGAAGATAGAGCTCGTTGTTCGTTTTCCTAAACAACAATTTTTTTGCAGAAATGACAAAATGGTGATTGAGCAGCCTAGTCAAAAAGAAGAAGAAGAAGAAAATAATATTCTTGGAATACTCCTTCAATTTTCCCAATGACACTATGACAAGTGTCACTTTGTGGTTGGCCCGAATTTCTAGCTACGTGTCGAATAATGGTTGGTTTTTGAGGAACCAATGGATGAGGACACGTGGCTAGCCCAAAGGTCACCACATGCCCCCTCCCAAAGGCCAAATATAAACTATATTGGTAGGTTGAATATCATATATTATATGGTGCAAAATTTTATATTGGTGGATAGGCGAAGGTCGGGCTTGACCCCGCGACCTTCCCCACACAAACAAAAAGACTTACCGCCTCTCCTAAGCCATGGTTCTTAACTATTATAGGTCACAACATATATTTAAATTTCAAACATTGGTATGGCGGAAGGAAATGGGGGCAACCCCATGCGGCCAACCCCAATGCATAAAACCTTTGGCTCATGACCATGGTGGGGGCCAGAATTAAGTGCAGAGATTAAAGTTTTAAAAACGTGTATTAAAGCACTAACCCTAGATTAAAGAGCACTTATCCATTAATTAATTGCAGATTAACTTAAGCACAGTTTGCACGTTAAGTGTGATTAAATAGCGCTTAAACTTCAGTTAGCATTTATTAATCCGAGTTTAATTTGGCGGAATCTGCCATTTTCGGTGGAACTCCAAAATTAGTGGAATTAACTGGAGTTCTCTCTAGATTTGGAGGAGTTTTCCTAGGCAAAACTGATTGAGCCATAACTTTTGCAAAATTCGACCAAATTGGGCTTAGAAATAGTCTATTTTAGATGATTTTGACATTCTAAGCATGTTGGAGTAGGTTTCAAGAGTAGTAGAGGATTGCAAACAACATTTTTTCCCATTTTCAGCTAATACAGAGGCCTAAGCCAGGGACACTGGACCAAGGAGATGTAGCCCAAGAGGGGTGAACTCCTTCATCAAAATACTGTGTTAATGGATCATTTGATGGTTTTCTGTACATTTATTGTCGTTTTCAATACTTTGTTTTAATGTTAAAATGCTCATGAATTTAACATAAAACTTGACACAATCACCTCTTTAACACTCACAAACACCATAAGGAAACCTATGCACATGAAGCAAATGATCAACAATTTTTATAATTCTTAAGATGAAATTAGCATAGCAAAAATAACATTCAGATTCAGATCAATGTGGTATCATAGCAAAATTTTATTTGCTTGATATTTTCTTGAGTTTTGTGCAAGTAGGGTTTTAGTGGTTGCAAATTTGTGATGCTTACAGGGTTAAATTTGCAAAGAGGAGAAGGGAAATTGTTAGTTTCTAGTCTTGAGGTTGGGACCAGAAGAAGGAGAGCCACAAGGCCACCAGCTCCACCCAAAGTTTCACTCCCAGCTGCACTTGAAGCACCTCAAGTTTTATCTCTAGCTGAGATAGAAGAGGTACAAGTTGCACCAGAAGCTGAGCTTGAATCCAATGTCAGGTGTAGGAGAGACTAAAGGTATTTCAGAAGAGGAAGCATACAAGAAGGCTTTCTATGACCTAACTGAAAGGGTTAGGATCCTCTTTGAAGAGAGGAGCACTAGGATGGTTGGAGAGAATTCTAAGTCTGCACATGAAGAGGGAACCTCAGAAGGAAAAAAGGATGAAGAGAAGGATTTAAAGGGAAGTGGAGGAAAGGCTCCTCCATATCCACCATATTCATCATCATCCGCATCATCACCATCATCATCATCTTCCTCTTCCACAACACAAACCACCCATACCCACTCAAAGACCCCAAAAGGAAAAACTCCCTTACTTAAACTTGATGTCAAATTTGAGCTTCCAATGTATAATGACAAAGTGAATGCAAAGAAGATGGATAATTAGATTCATAAATTGTAGGTTTATTGCATAATTCAGAACCTTGAAGAAGATGACATAAATATTCAATTGGCTTCCTTGAAGATGGATGGATCAACACTTTTACGGTGGGAAGAAAGGACTCAAGAAGAGATTAAAAACCACGGTAATATCTCAATGTCTTGGTCAAATTTTATTGCTGCCATTAAAAGGAAATTCTATCCTCTAGCTTACATGCAAAAAGCCGTTATGAACTGGCATAATTTTAGACAATTGAAAGGGAAAAGTGTGCAAGATTATACTCATGAATTTAAGAGAAGAGCTCTTATTTTGGGTGTCAATTTGTATTCTCAAGAAACTTTGTTAAAGTATATTGGGGGTTTGCACAGTTACCTTAGACATACTATTCTCATGTTCAATCCCACAAACTTAGATGAGGTTTGCATTCAAGCCACACATCTAGAAGCAAGAGGGAAACTGAGTGCATATGAGAAAAGTGATAGTTTCCTTGAGTACAACGGTAAAGGAAAGGACAAGTTTAATGGAAGAGGAAAGAGAAATAACTCTATCGAAAAAGGGAAAGAGAAACTCACATGTAAACATTGTTTGAATAATGGCCATGATGAATACCATTGTTGGCAACTCTATCCAGAGTTTAAGCCAAACAAAATTAAAGCCAAAGAGAAGGGGAAAATTGTTGCAATCATTAAACATGACTTAGGTTCAAATTCGAGAGATGAAACCAAGATTACAACAATGGGTTTGAAAGGTAAGAACATAGCAAGCACTAGTTCTTAAAGTTGTTCTAATGTAACTCAAGATGAAGATACAAGAATTGAACTCTTTTATATTAGATTCGTTTCTAAACATACCAAGATAGGCACATTATTTGATAGTGGTTCTCAAGCTAATTTGATTTTGAAGACTTAGTTAAGGAGCTAAACCTTGGAACTGTTATACATCCAAGGCCTTATCCTTTAGGGTGGACATGCAAGAATGAAAACTTGCAGGTAACAAGGAAGTGCATTCTAAGGTTTGCAATCAATTCAAACTCTCTTGATGAAGTTGAACTTGATGTAGTGCCGCTTGAGATTTAAGGTATTGTTTTGGGAAGTCCATATCTTTATGATAGGAAAACAATATTTCATCGCCATGATAATAAGTATCACTTGTTTAAGGATGGAATTGAGTACATATTTAGAGTGCATAAGAAGAAGATAATTTTGTCTCTTATACATGCAGGAGAAATGAATAAAATAGTGAATGGAAGTCAAAATTTGGCTTTGTTAGTGATCAAGCATAGAGATGTTTTGAATGAGACCTTTCAAAAATATGCATCAAATGAACAAGTTGAATTCATTGAAGTAATAAGATGTTTCGGGACTCTAAGAGGTTGCCTTTGAAAGGAGGTAAACAAGGTGTGAAAGATTTGCAGTAGTCAACATCAGTGTTGAGTAGTGTTGGAAACAAGATGCCAGTGCAAGAGAGAGCAAAGGTCAAAGAGAAAGCGCCAAAGCAATTTTACAAAGAAGGCATAGGTTCCACAAGTACTTGTTTTTTGTTTCGAAAAGGTACATGGAAATGGCGAAAAAACTTGGTCAAAATTCGACGCAAGTACAAAGCAAGATCAAATAAGAATCTTCACGATGATAGTGTTCGAGGAGAGACAATTTTCAAGTTTCCTTTGATTGATGACCGAGGTGGAACAAGTTTGTTTATGCAAGGAAAACTTGTTGCTCTGAAAATTCAAAGAAATTGTAGCATGACGGTGTCTACAACAACAAGAGAGGGTCTCAAGGGTCAAGGAAAAAGATTAGTTTTTGTGGAAATCTCAAATTGATGAAAATGGGAAAATTTCAGTGGATTGAGACTGAAAGGGTGACAGAACTATACCTTCATCCACATGTTCAGTAATCAAAGAGATTTTGGGGTCCAAAATGCTTCTAGTTGGGAGAATGATCTGGTGCTCAGTGTTAAGCTCAAAATTGGAAGTGGTCATAGTTAATCAGAGCTTGAATGACCGTGAAGTGCTCGTTGCCATGAATCCGATGCAATTCGTTTCATCGAAAACCGACTCCGTATGAGGAAGATAGAGCCTGATGTTCGTTTTCCTAAACAGTTAAATTTTTTGGAGAAATTATAGAATGGTGAATGGGCAGCCTAGGTAGAAAAAAAGAATAGTTGTGGAATATTCCTTAAATTTTCCCAATGACACTATGATAAGTGTCACTTTGTGATTGGCCCCAATTTCTGACTACTTGTCGAATTATAGTTGGTTTTTGAGGAACGAATGGGATGAGGACACGTGGCTAGCCTGAAGGCCGCCACGTGCCCCCTCCCTAAGGCCGAATTAAAACTGTGTTGGTAGGTCAAATATCATATATTATATGGTGCAAAAATTTATATTGGTGGATGGGTGGAGGTTGGGCTCAACCCCGCGACCTCCCCCACGCAAACACAAAGACTTACCACCTCTCCTAAGCCATGGTTCTTAACTATTATGGTTCACGACATATATTTAAATTTCAAACATTGGTATGGAGAAAGGAAATGGGGGCCAACCCCAATGCATAAAACCCTCGTCTCATGACCATGGTGGGGGACATAATTAAGTGCGAATATTAAAGTTTTAAAAACATGTATTAAAGAGCGCTTATCCATTAATTAATTGTATATTAAATTAAGCGTAGTTAGCACGTTAAGTGCACTTAACTAGCACTTAACCTTCAATTAACATTAATTAATTCGAACTTAATTTGGTAGTGGAGTTGGCAGAGTCCGCCATTTTCTGCGGAACTTCAAAATTAGCGGAATTAACTGGAGTTCTCTCCAGATTTGGAGGATTTTCCTAGGCCAAACTGATTGAGCCATAAATTTTGCAAAATTCAACCAAATTGGGCTCAGAAAGAGTCTATCCTAGATTATTTGGACATTCTGAGCATGTTGGAGCTGGATTTAGGAGCAGTAGAGTATTATAAACACCATTTTTTTCCATTTTTAGCTAATACAGAGGCTCAAGCCATGGAAGATGGACCAAGGAGATACAGCTCAAGAGGGGTGAACTCCTTCATCAAAATATTGTTTTAATATATAATTTGATGGTTTGTTGTACATTTTATTGTTATTGTTCAATACTTTTTTTTTTAATGTTAAAATGCTCATGAATTTAACATAAAAATTGCCACAATTACCTGTTTAACACTCACAAGCACCATAAGGAAACCTATGCACATGAAGGAAATGATCAACAATTGTTTATAATTTTGAAGATGAAATTAGCATAGCAAAACTAACATTCAGATTCAAATCAACCATTGGTTGAAGCAACTGGAAGTTTATTTCAGCATCCATCAAATTGAGGAAGGGAAAAAAATATCATTCATGCGACTGAATTTAGAGGGCCATGCACAAACTTGGTGGGAGAGCCAAATAGAAATCCTGAGGTTGGATGGAGAACCTCCAGTGACTAAGTGGGAATATTTCAAAACCCTCATTAAGTCACAGTTTTATCCCATTGTTACGTAGAGGACTAGTGGATCCGGTGGCATTACTTTAAGCAAAAGTTAGGGCAAAGCATGTAGGAGTACACCACAAAATTCAGAAAGATGGCTATAATGTTGGGTATCTCTCCAAAGAATCTATATGTACTCCTCAAGTATCTAGGGGGTATGAACTACCATTTGTGTGAGTAAGTGATCCTATTCAATCCCAAATTGGTGGACGAGGCATGTGTACAGGCAAAATACCTGGAGAACATAGGCCTGAAGAGGGTGTAATAAAGTGGACAGAAGCAGAAGGAGCAACATGATGCTTCTAAGGAGGGAAAGAAGAAGCAACAAGGGGGAAAAGATAAAAATATGACAGCCAAAACACACCAGTGAAAATATCCTATAAACTAATACAACATTGATGACCATACATAGGATAAGTGCTAGAAATTGCATCCAGGGTTAAAATCGAAGAACAAGAAGAAAGATAATAAGAAGAAGAATCTCATGGCCAGAGATTCGAGAAACCAAGTTGAAAGAAGTTCGAAAGTGGATGAGAAGATTGTTTGTACGTCAATACTGAAGGAGGTGAATCTCAATAGCCTTCAACAAAGGAAGAGAAAGAAATTACCAAACTCTTCCATATGAATATATAGGTCAAGAAGAAAAATATTGATGCTTTGTTTCACTCAGGATTATAGGCGAATCTCATTGTAGCAGAGTTGGTCAAGAAGTTGGGGTTGAAAGTTTGTGATCATCCAAACCCATATCCACTAGGATTGGTAAATAAGGATGCAAAGTTGGAGGTAACAAAACAATGTAAAATTAGATTTGTAATAAGTGTTGATTTTATTGATGAAGTAGACCTAGATGTGGTTCCCCTTGATGAATGTAGAGTCGTGTTTGGGAATCCATACATGTACATGCATGATGAAATATTCATGAGGAGAGTTAAGCAATACCAACTCGTTAAGGATGGAAAATCATTCATCATAAACACACATAAATTCAAATAAAAAATTTCATTGGTAAGTGCCAACCAAGCCAATAAATTGATCAGTTCCAGCAATAAGTATGTTTTAATGTTTTTAAGAGAAAGTCAGTCTATAGAGGAGTCAATAAGAGACAAGACATTGTTGGAGGGATGTACTAAGAAACATAAACACAAATTGGAGGAGTTTTTATATGCATACAGGGATTTGTTCCAAGATCTTAAAGGGTTATCACCTAAAAGAGACGTGGAGCACAAGATCCAACTATTGCCAAACTCCCCATTGTCTAATATTGGGTTATACAAGCAGTCTGTTATAGAAGCAAGAGAGGTGAAGAAATAGTTGTAACAATTGTTGGAACATGGAGTCATTCGTCTGACTACATCACCATGTGGGTCAACTATCATCATTGTGCCAAAGAAGGATGGGACTTGGCAGATGCATATAGATTACAGGGCGTTGAACAAAATCACGCTCAAGGTCATATACCCCCCGCCCAAGATAGACGATCTGCTAGATTAGTTGCAATAAGAAAAATACTTCATCAAGCTAGACTTGAAGTCTGGATATCACCAGGTTCGAGTCAAAGAAGAAGATACATGGAAGATCACCTTCAAAACCAGGATAGGTTTGTATGAGTGGTTATTGATGCCATTTTTCCTATGTAATGCACCAACTACATTTAAGAGATTAATGAATGATGTACTACTCCATTTTATAGATTCATTTTTTAATGTCTATTTGGATGATATGCTAGTATATAGTGCTACTCATGGGGAGCATATTTGACATTTGACATAGGTGCCAGAAACATTGAAGAAGCACCAACAACTAGAAAATATCAAGAAGTGTGAGTTTGCACAACAATTTTTGGTGTATCTGGGGTATGTGATCGGTGGAGGAGAATGGGAGATAGATCCTTCCAATATGGAGGCCAACATGAAATGGCCAGTGCATACTAATGTTTTTGAGGTCAGGAGTTTCGATGGGGTAGCACAATACTTGAAAAAATTCATAGCCTCATTTTCAGCGGTAGCAACACTGCTCCATGCCATAGCAACAAGTGGCAAGAGTTTCTATTGGGGAAAAGGTCCAGAAGGTTTTCGAGTAGCTAAATAAGAAGACAAGTCAAGCATCGTATCTTGCATTGCCAAACTTGCATCAACCTTTTGAAGTGGATATAGATGTGAGTGGGTATGCTATGGGAGTTGTCTTGATGCAGAGAGTAAGGCTTATATGTTATCATTCTAAATTTTTTCACGGGGCAATTCTTAACTACCTTACCTATGACAAGAAACTCTATGCCATGGTGTAAGTTGTGAAGAAGTGGAAGCACTATCTGATGGGAAAGGAGACTATAATACACACAAATCGCTAACCGTTATAGTACTTGCAGGGCCAGAGTAAGCTACAATAGACCATGCATTACATGTGGATGGAGTTTTTACAATAGTTTCATTTGGTGGTCAAGTATAAGAAGGGAAACCGAAACAAGTTGGCTGACATGCTTTAAAGGCCACCCACATTGAAAATCAAAACTTTGGGGACTCTTATTCACATGGATCCGTTTGACCATGATGCCTACAGAGAGGCATATTCAGAGGATGAGGAATTCAAGGAGGTGTATCAACAGTTACATATTCAGATCCATGTGCACGATGGCAATAACACAATTGACTACCATATCCAGGATGGGTTACTCTACAAGATGGATAAGCTATGTGTTCCTAAAGGTGAGCGATTGCAGCTGATTAGAGAGGCTCAAAACTCCAAGGTTGCATGGAACTTTGGTGTAGGGAAGACCGTGGCTAAATTGCAGAGGCATGTGTATTGGACCAATATGCAAGATCAGGTATATAGGTTCATAAGAGGATGCATTCTTTGTTGTACTAGTAATCCTAGTAGCATGCAACATGGTATATATCATCCCTTACCTGTACCTACTTTGTACTTATCCTTAGGGAAAGAATTTCCATGGAATTTGTGGGAGGTTTAACGAAAACCATGAAGGGGCATGACTTTCTGTTCCTAGTTGTAGCTGACAAGTTCAACAAGATGTGTGTTATAATTTCCTGTAAAAAGACCATCAATCGAAAAGACACAATAAACGTGTTATTTGGATAGGTCTAGGTGCACTTTGGAATACCAAGGAGTGTCATTTCAGATAGGGATACAATATTTCTCAGTGCATTCTAGAATACATTGTGGGAGAATATGGACACAAAGTTGAAGAGATCTACACCATTCCATCCATAGACAAATGGGTAGACAAAAGTAGTTAACTTGAATTTAGTGAAACTTCTAAGGGTACACAACCAGAAGCATCTGAAGACATGAGATGAAAATATGTTATATATACAACATTCTTACAATAGAGAAACCCAAACTTCTACAGGAAAGTCCCCATTTGAAACTTGTTTTGGATGTTTTCCTCCTTCACCACTGGACATTGCATATGGGCAGCAAGGAGGAGTGAGGTAATATCTTATAGGAGATGCTTTGCGGGCTGAAAAATTTATAGAGAAGATCATATAAATCCATATACAGGTACAAGAAACATTTCCAAAGTCGTAGGAGAAGTATAAGGTCAGGCATCATTAACACAGAACAAAGAAATCATTCAAGGTGGGAGAAAAAGTATGGTTACAATTGACAAGGAGAGGCTACAGGGGTCTAGTAAGAAAATCAAGGCTCTAAGGTATGGTTGCTTTGAGATATTGGAAAAGGTCTATCAACTTAGTCTACCACCATATATGCACATTTACTCAGTTGTGAATGTAGAAAATTTGAAACTCTATGAGCATTCCATGCTAGATCAGGAAGAGGAACAAGTCCTACCTTTTGTGCAGGATTTTGCACTAGATGCTCAGGCAGAGTTGACAAAAGACACAGTTTTGTAGAAGAGGTCCAAAACTACAAGACAAGGGAAACATGACATGTGGCAGATTGAGTTGAAGGGAAAACTTCTAGGAAAAGCTAAATGGTACACCAAAGGGAAGGTGGAGGAACAATTTCCTCACCTCATTTAGTAGAAGCTTTTGGGGACCAAAAGCCTCCCAAAATGGGGAGGTGTGATCCAGATTGGATCATTAGATTGTTATTCATCCATCTCAATGCATTCGGAGTGGAAAAGGTGGAGGAATAAGCTCATGGGGCCATTTTTATCGGTGGGACTCAGTTTGGCGAAACGAGGTCTGAAACCTTCCGAGAGTGTTTTGACGTATCGATTTTTTTTTTTTTTGGGTAAAAATTTTCCGCTTTAATGTGACATGATTTCATGCTATTATACACACATAGACCTTTCCAACGACACAAGAAGCGCGTCCATCAGAGTCTGTATGTAAAATTTATGCCATTTAGAAGTTGGCCTTCCTGTTTTCACTCCTATAATTCAGGAGGATGTCACGTCAACCCCCATTATTCATCGAAAAGGGGCTAGCCACGCGTTTGTGATTTAAAAGACTCTAGAAGAGTCTATATTGTAACTCTAGTTAAGAGTTGATGCAGTCAAATTTAACCACCATTAGACTATTTGGCTATGTTATAACCGAGCCACTAGGAGGAAGAGACATTCCATTCTTTCAAGGGCATTTTGTTCCATAGTTGAACAAAGATATCCAAGAGGGATATGAGGTAGAACACAAATAAAGGATTTGTGCATTGTAGTAGTCCACGAGCCACATACATTACTTCTTTGTACCTGCAACCATATTTTCTAGGAAAAGAAAGAGAGCGAAGCAGTGTCACCTTCCAGTTGGGTTTTCTCCTGAAAGGGTTTCCCAAAACATATTTTGTGTCTTATGTGTGTGTGTGTGAGAGAGAGAGAGAGCTTATTTTGTCGTTTTCCATTTTTCTGTATAATTTCCATTCACATGCATGCACTAATTATAGTTAAATATATAGACCTTAAAGTTTAATAAAATTATAATAGCGTAAAATTTTCATATTTCTGATATAATATTATCAAATCTATTGTGACGAACTGTCCAATAGAATATCCATAACAATTTACGAATCAATAGACTAACATCAACATAAAAAAAGATTCAATACTAAGGTTTAGCATAAGAAAATAAACAATTTAAATTAATACATCACCATGAAAACTATATATAAATGTAGTGACATAATAATACTAATACTAATATGATAATTCATATGTTAATATTATTGAGTATTTAACTCATTAAGTAAGTATTGAATTTAAATCTTCATGAATTAAACAAATTAAGAGAATATCTTTTAAATTTTTCCTCACAATTTTTGTGAAGGGAAAGCCAAAATCTATAAACCCTATATTTATAACCTACTATTCCTACTTTCCTTCTTCAAATTAATAACTTTTATAACTATTACAACTTCCCGTGTGTTATCCCCATGTGCTAACGGCCCATTCTTTATTAATAACTCATATAAACATTAGGATGAAAGTGTTATCGACCCATTCTTTATTAATAACTCATATAAACATTAGGATGAAAGTGATAGTTATCCTTATAATCTCTTTAATACAAAATATTTTAAACTATGTAATCGATGTGTTAAGAACTTTTAATAATGATGTCTTTAAATATTGTGTTTTATATATTAATTATATTTATGAACATTCTAATTACACCGAAGGCATCTTTTTGAGGGGAGGTTTTTGGATAATCTTTCGTCGTCTGCGTGCATCTTCTAGAAAGCTACCATTTGTTCGTCATTTGTTACCAAGTGTATATAATCTTTGCCACCACCTATTCACCTCCCACCTCCCATGTTTGATTGTGTTAGCTGTAACACGCTTGACCCTTATTGACCTTACTTTGATACTTATAACCTCCTACCAAATTGACCGTTTCCATAGGTGTCCATCAACGTTCTACAAAGGGAATGCTTCGAATGGGAGAGATGTTCCATTCGTTGGGGTTTTCTTGTTAGTGGTTACACGTTGTGGGTGGACGGTCTAGATTGAATCTATAATCGCATGGCGGTCATGAATCAATTAAAAAACACTTTGTTTGATATATTTTTTTAATATATATATATATATATATATATATATATATATATATATATATATAACCATGTTTTTAATTAATTAAATGATTTATTTGCTAACTTTAATGGATTTTCTTTAAATGGATTAATGACATCATCATCATCATGATTTGTCGTCTATATTTTGAATCCTTTAATGTGGTTTGTTCTTAGGTCCATGATGAAAAGACTGATTTATCTTTGGAATTAAATAACATAAATACATTAAAAAAATAAAAATGATTTTAGTCAACATAAGAATAATAAGGTAGAATTTAGGTTAATATTTAATAAAATATTAAAAATGGTTTAGTCAATAAAAAAATATTTTAAAAAGGCTTAAGGGTAACATAAGAATAATAAGGTAGAATTTAGGTCAATATTTAATAAAATATTAAAAATGGTTTAGTTAATATTTTTTTTAAAAAAAAAGGTCTAAGGGTTAGCTCAATTGGTTGAGTCCCCGCTGTTAAGTACTTTGCTAGTTAGGAGATCATACGATCGAATCTACCTGACGCCCACGGGGTTAGGCCTCATGTATAAGGCTGACGATTAAGATCCCCTCGAGAGGGTCTATCCTCTATTGAGATTTTCAAACCGTGGATGTAACTAGGTTCATGTGTGCAGACACATGGATTTGTGAACCACTAAAAAAAAAATTAATCAAAATAAGAACGTTTAAGTCAATATTTATTAAATAATCTATTAATATAAAAAATAAATAAATTAAAAATACTCCTAAAGATTAAGGAAACTAATGGTGAGAAATAAAAAAATAAAAAATGGGGATAATTAATAGATAAAGAATAAGAAAGAAAAATACTATTAATTAAATTAATAATAATTTATTAAATTATATATTAAATTAAAGAAAAAGGAGGAGACCCAAAATTATAATTTTATTGTTACATTATAATAAATAATTAAATAATATTATTATATAAACTATTAATTTTTGAAGGAAATATTAATAATTTGATCACATGTCAAAAATAAAAATGCAAGGTTAATTTAGAGATAAATAAGATTAATGATAAACTAGGCTAAAAGAATAATTAAAGGATAAATTAAAATAAATTGTGTTTATTAAAAAAAATGATAAAGGCCCATTAATAATTTAAATTATAATAGGAGATTATACGAATGAGTTAGGAAAAATAGGATCAATAAAGGAATGGTACCAAAAAAAAAACCCTAAATAATTAGGAGGAGAGGGCAGGAATCCAACTTTTACTCAATTTCCAACCATTGTCCTTGTTAAATTTTTTTGTCTGTTTCTCAATTTTGAATGGCCTCTTTCAATTTCCTATGGTGGAAATGATCAACCCTCGCGATGGCCCTAGAATTCTGAAAGCAGATATGGTGCTTAGTTTTCTCCACATGTTCAACAATAACTGAGGAGTGGGAATAATTGTGCATAATGTCTACTACATGCTCTTGAATCCTCAGATTAATGGAGCGACATGTTTCCCCAATGTAAGGAACCCCATAGTTGCAAGGGATTGAGTAAACCCCTTTCATGTCCTTAGGGTTCACCGGTTCCTTAACAAATCATAGGGAGCTTCTAACAGTAATAAAGGGTTTGAAGGTAGCACAGAGAATATTATTTCTAAGAATATAAGAGAGCATTATATAAAATACCATCTACAAACATTTTCCACAGTTTGGGTTGAAATTGAGCAGAGGCAAAATATCTGATCCCAAAATATTCCATGAATAAGTTAGCAACGACAGGGGAGAGTAGAGAACCAATGGCTACTCCACATGTCTGTTCATAGAATTCATCCTAGAAGTTGAAAAAGGTAGATGTTAGGCAAAGACCAACTAATTTGGCAGTGTCATCATCAGTAATCCAATTTATGACATTAATGGCCTCATTAATAGCGATTTTAGTCTAAAGAGAACTAATGTCAAATCCTAGCAACAAATCCATAAGGTTTAGCTTAAAATCATTTAACTCTTTGACAAAGAGAGCAAATTCCTTAATGAAGGAGTCACTGTGGCCAACCAAAGGCTTCAACTTTTGTGCTAAAAATTTAGCAAAAAAAATAAAAATTATATATCTCTATGGTAAAGTGTAATTTGAATTGGACTCTCTATTCAAAGTTTGAATTATGAGAAAGACAAATTATGAATTTTATTTACTATTATTTTTTTTTTAATAGGAAAAACATCCATAATTTCATTCATAATAAAATGATGAAATTACATTTTGCATATACATTACTAAATTGTATTCCCAAATAAACCCAACAATATCTTTACATTTTTACCTCGAAAAATAGAAAACACAACATTATGTCATCCCAAAAGACAAAGCTTAGAAAGAAAAATATGACATCACCTACCACCTAGCACCTATCAGGGAAAAAATCCCTTTGCGTCGAAAAGACCATGAGAGAAAAAAAATACACAAAAAAGTATCTATAGCAAACAAAGAAACAAAACCCTCCAAAACCTTGAAGATTTGCAGATCCTGTAAAAAAAAAGGCCTAAAAGATAGAGGCCCTGAAAAAACAGCCTGCAAATAAACATCAAACATCAGGACAACTCTAAATCCACACATGGGATGCAAGCAGGGAAGCTTGCAGGCCAAACCACGAGCAACGAAAAACAGAAGCACAAAAGTAGGAATACTAAGGCCACAACATCTAAACCTCAAGTTACGACGAAGCATTGAATGACATGGCATGCAACAATAAGAAAATGCATCCATCCATTGATATTTCATAAAAAATTATCGCGAGCTACTCAACAAGTGATGGTGTTGATAGCTAACGACATCAGCAACTAGCAACCCATCTAAAAATCCAGGGCAGGAAAAGAGGCGACATCATCCACAATGAAATAAAATATCACCAAAAACCCTCACAACGAAGGACGACGATGGAAACATAGGCTTCAAATCACAAACAGTGGTTGTAACCACAACACAAAATCTAGATAAGCAACATAATAGCATATAGATTTAAAACCCGAACTAGGGATCATTGGTGGCTAGGGTTACCCACCCGCCTCCCCCCTCCAACCTCCCATTGCTCATCATCGAAGGTGGATTATGAATTTTTCAATAACTAATGTTCATTATTTTTCCAAGAACTGAAGTTGTAGTTAGGAAATGCTAAAAAGTATAAGGAACCTAAATATGGTTAAGTTAAATAGAGTGTAACAAGTTTTGCATTAATTAATCAAATATAATAATTTTTTAGTGAATTCAACCGTTACAATGTTATGGTCAAGTAAGGCTTTGAAGCAATAATTTGTGGAAGATTTCTTTAAAGCCTAAATCATTTTACTACTAAGCTTGCTTCCACAAGAGTTGTAACCATAATTATGAAAGAGAAGTAGATTTTAGAATATCTTATAACTTCATTGTGTTTCCCAAACATGGTACCAAAGAGGCAAATGATATAAAGGAAATATCCATGAATCGAATCTGGTCCTATCAAATAGCTTGTTAAATGTGCCTTCTAGCAATCATAATAAATTTAAATGTGAACCCCCTTACTAGTCTCTTTAATGCCTTTTAGGATGAAAACAATACTACATAAGGAAAAAGAAGATTTGAAATAAGCTAGGCCTTATGTACGTACTAGAGAATCATAAGAGACTTGTTGATTTTCTTTCCATTATGGATGAGGACAGGTATATTTTTCTAAACTCAATTTATTTATATTAAATAGATCAACCCTCCAACACCCCTGAAGCATTATTGAAAAATAACCTTACCCAATTATCTTTTGAAGGAATCCATGTCACAAGAAGTTTGTTATTGTGACATCCCTTCAATTCGCTAGGATACCAATACACAAGTTTGCCTTGAACATCTCTAGTTATGATGTTGAACTTAGAAATATCCCTTCTATTTTCTTTCACGGAATGGGATATCACGACATCTTTTGAGTACTTAAGGGTTGGTTAGAGAAGGGCAGGGTCATTTCAGTGAGAAAGGAAAAATAGGGGAAAATATACCCTTGTTTCTTTTTCTTGCCTAGTCATTCTTTCTAATATTTTTCTTAGCATTTAATGAATTATTGAGGCATTTATAATCATAAGAAAAATTAATTCATTTTATAGGTACTACCAACTTAGCATACTAGGTTTTTATTTTCTTAAAACTTGTGTTTAATATGTTTAAGAGTTTGTGAAACTATGGTGATTCTTCCATGAAATGAAACATTTATGATAGGAGATAAAGAAAATGGAAAAATACAAGTTATTGTTGATAATTTAAAAGAGAAAGCGTGTAAATTTCTTCTATATTGTGTTTTTGGTAAATGCCTAGGTTTATATATACTTTTATAATAATATAAATTTTGTGTAGAGCCCCAAGGATTATTTCATAGTTTTGGAGTGTATCCCAATGACTATAGTTATCAAAATGAAGCATTATTTTTCCAGTATATGTATTATTATTCTTGAATAATATTATGTTATTTATGTTTTGTTAGTATTTTGTACATTTATTTGTGATTTTCTTTATTAGTGCCTTCATTATGACACTTACATTCTTTCTATGTCCCTCTTATGACTATTAAGATATAAATGAATGGATTCTGTGTATGGAACAAGAAGATGAGAGTTAGGCCATGAATTTTCCATTTATTGGAGAATGACGATAAACTCATGGTTATCTTTGGTGGAGCCCAAATTATCTAACAATTTCTCTTATCCTTTGATGAAGTATTGAGTTATATGTAACAAATCAACAAAGTGAAAATAATTCATTTTTATAGGTAATACCTGTTAGGGTCCTATAAATTATAGGATCTCAAGATGATTGAGTATTTCATAAGTCGTAGTTTCATATTGAGTATGATTTTCAATATTAAAATGATTTCCAAAGAAAAATATGAAAAAAGAAAAGAGGGTATATCGAAAAAGAAAAAAGAGAAAAAAGAAAAGAAAGAAAAGTCTAAAAAATAATAATATTGAAAGTGCTGCAAATCAAAATGTCACTATTGATTAGATTAGTTTGTTCAATCATACAGTTTAAGCATGATTATACAATTTTAAATTTTTGTTGATAGGTCAGAAACCAAGGATTTTCCAAATAATTTAAACTTGGCATATCAGTAGTTAGGTAGAAATAAAATTGACCCAACAGTTTAATCTGAGTCAATGGAAGGGATAAGGGATAGATGTAGGTTAGAGTTTCATTAAAAAAAAAGTGATTTGGGTCTGCAAGCCTAAATTCACCCTGCAAAAGAATGAAAAAATGTTAGATTAGTGAAGTGGGTAGGTAGAATGAAAGAGAAAGTAATATGCAGAACATGAATTCATCCCAAAGTATTATTCCAAGAATTTCATATACTTCCTGATTAAAAAGGAAAAATAAAAAATCAGAGGTGCTTTAGCCTAAGTTTCGGGATTAAATGTTTTATTAAAGAAAATTTTACATATTGTGTCTTATACTAAATATCCTAACTCCCGAAACTATACTCCCGCTCTTCATTTACTCACTCGATCTCACCATCCACTCACATCACATCACCGTTTAATCTCCTATCACCTTCCACCTCATCTCCACTCCCTCCATCTCATCCAATGGCTCACGATCGTTTCCGCCCCCCCTCATCTTCCGAACGTTAACGACAGGGGGGGGGGGTCCGAAACGGGCGATTTCCTAAACCATCCTTCCTGCTACGTGTCAGGCGCTAGTCATTTCGCCCTCACCCCCCACCCCGCCACCCACCCCCCCACTTCATACCACTTACCGGCCTACACCCCCTACAAAAAGTTGTTTCCTCCATTGCTAAACCGCGCCACTAACTATTGTATCCCCGCCATTACCGTTGTGCCACGAAAACTACTCCTGTCACCTCCATCCAATCACCTACGCTCCTCCCTAATAGGCTGTTAAACATGTAATGGCTTAGGCCATTACCCAACGGGCCCGCGCCATGTCAATGGTAACTCTGTCAACCTATAAAATCAATTTCATGCACCTGTTTCAAGTTTTACAATTTCTTTTGCATTCTATTGTTATAGGTGATTATTTTCAAGGCTTCATAGATCAAAGAAAGGCACAAAGAATATTTAAAATTCTCTGCAGAATCAGTAGAGTTCCCCACCTACAAATCCTTTTTCTCCGAGTTCCCTTACCAATCATCACAAGCTCCCTTTCTTAATTTCCCATCTTCTTATAATCCCCTTCTATGCATTTGCAATCAAATTCCTTTTTCAGTGAATAATTATGCCTCCAAAGAAGGAGAAGAAACCATTCAACCCAATGGTTCACCCTCATGTGGGCCTGGATCATGTGGCTCTGGCTGACATAAACTTCAAAATACATGAGACAGATTCATAATTTGACCTTTTCGATGTCTATTGTTGGTTAGAGAACAAGCTGATCGATGAAGTGGATAATATAGGGTTGTGGGAAACTAAATTACCCTATTAGATATTCCCAAAAACCCACAGTTTCCTCGAGTTTGTGAGGAAATGTCATGCATGCTATGATATTAATCGGAGAGATGTAGTAGCCAGCACAGGAGAAGTCCTCTTTACCATCAGTTCCAAGTTCGTCATGCAAATGATGCAAGCTCCTACTGTTGAAGAAACAATACCATTTTCCTATGAAGCCCTCAGATAACTATACCAAAAATTGAATTTTGTTAGCAGAGACAAAACACTGGAGTTATTCATGGCCACAGACACTCCATTACCAAAAAATAATCCTCCATATCTCTCATCTAATTTCCTTGATAGGACCCAAGACATTGTCATTGTCCTTTCATACTTGTTAGGGTATCATTCAAATCAATGGATAGATAGGTTTTATGTCCATAATTTCATCAGAGTCCAAGCCTTCCACCATGTTTAAATTCAGTCAATTATTAGCTGATGCCATCCACGACCCGTTTGTTAAATTTTACACAGAAGAAGTGTTTAAATACACTTCAGTCTTGCTTTACATGTTTGTCTATTTTCAGGCCAGAAAGTTTCAGTTTACAATGAGGAAAGTTAATGAAGACTCCCAACCTAAATCAGTAATCTTTTGGACAACCATGCTAACAAAGGAACATAAGGACTACACCTACAAAATATTTGTTGAATCATTTGTACATCCATCAATGAGCATCCTCAGTAGCATAATGGAACCAAGGATAAATGAAGATATTAAGAAGATCATGTAGCTATCAGACCAAGTAAGAACTGGAGACTGGTGCTTGTACCAGAAATACATAGAGCTCAGAATTTATGGGTGTGAGTTGGCCCCTTACAAGCTGCCAAAGTTCCTCTCCATGAGGATCTTTGCCCTGGAGTACATTACGCAGATGATCAATGAAGATGAGGTACACTTTGTATCTGCCAAAAAGGAGTCTCAATTTAGGATCACGTCCCAAATTGGTCCTTTCATCTGTAATAGCAGAGAAACAGGAGAGGAAGCTGACAAAATGCCGAGGGTGATGAAGTTTAATAATAGTTTCACTTGGTCTTATCACCCATTAGGCATAATTTCCAAGAAAAGGGTGGAAAATAAATAAACTCCATATATCCATACCCACAGGTCTAAGATTGAGCAGTTCATGAACCAAACAGAGTGGGTATAAAATACACTGCAGGAGGCTGAAGAGCAGGTGATTTCATCCTCAGGCATACAAAACCCTACTCCACAAGAAAAGAAGATTACAGGAGATAGAGAAGACAAAGGAAAGGGACAACAGGAAATAGGCCAAGAGATGATCAGTCTGCTATGGAAACTGATACATCTAGCTGAGAATTCAAAATGAAGTACAGAAAAAGAGCAAGAATCCATATGGACATAGATCAGAATAAAGAAACAGAGAAGTAAACGGTTATAACCATCAGGGATTCTCCAAGTTCATCTCCAGTAGGTGGTCAAACCATATTGTCTACATCTTCAGCTACAATTCCATTTCAGCAGCAGAATTTTCAAGCACCTACATCTACTGCTGCTACTGGGGAAAAGGAGGAAAACATCTATGACACTTTCAAGGAAATTAAAAGGAAGAATGAGATATTGAAAACCAACACCTACAACTAGTTTTGGAAGCATACCAACAGTTCACAAAGCAGGCTTTTATCAACCTTTTACTCAGAGAAAGGAAAGATGAGAATGGCTTTCTCGGAAGCCCAGATTTCTCAGCCTAAATCACCTGCAGATTTCAAGCACACCGCTTTTGAATTTAATTTCAAGGACATCCATCCAATAGACCGGATGGATATGCATAAGAAAAATGGAGAAATTATCTCCTCCACACTGACAAGCACTGCAACGAGCCTATCTAAATTGCAGGTATCACTGGCTAACATTCAATATTAGTTGAAAATGGAGAAGATTTCTTCTCTTGCCAAGGATACTAGAATCAAATCCTTGGAGGATTTAGTAATAAAAATTGGATATGATCCAACAAATGTAGAGGTAGTGGAAGAGATACTGAAGAAGAAGAACGCTGACATAGCAGCCCTGAGAAAACAACTTAAAATGTCAGCTACTGAAGACCCTCTTACAAATCACATAGAGGAGAATGAAGCATATATATAAAAAATGATGAAGCTGATAATGGAGCGGTCAGCACAGCTGAAGCAAATGGAGACATAGATGGAAAAATTGGTTAAAGAAAATGAAAAGGCAGTAGAAATATCCATCATCCCATTGGATGTTGTTCCTATTGTAGTCATCCCTACAGCTACACCAAGAACTAAAGGCACATCAGGTGGTGCAGAACAACTGGCCAAAGACATGGAAAATATGACTATACAATCACAAGAGATCAAAAAGCTAGAAGCAGAAATCAATACCTTGAAGGATTTGAAGAAAATGTTTGAAAATGCACATGAAATAGAAATACAGAAAGCCCGAAAGTAGATTGAAAAAATGATAAAGCCAGAGAGTGAAGCTTCCATTGGTCAGACCAATGGCCAGGCAAAGGAGATTATTTGGACAAGTATAATAGATTCCATGAATGAAATATGGCCTTCTATTCAAATCATATTTGAACATAAAGAGCTAACTGAACAAGTAAACAATGCTATAGAGAAAGAAACCAAGGAGCTTTCAAATATGTCTGAGACACCAAACTACATTATCATATTCTTGAATTCCAAGAACAGGTTCGAATTGGAGGCACTAGGAGTTGAAGACAGAACAACAACGATCCTGGAAGTCAAGAAGGTGCTTAATAAGAAGAGTTTGGTCACACAGTTAGAATAAAAGTGCCATAATTTAGAAGTGGGTGCCAGTAGATTCTTTAACAGAATCGATCCACTGACCAAAAGAGGATTACCATCACTATTTTTAATCAATGATAAGCTTATTGTTACACGTCATTTTGTCACCATGACATTTGACTGTTCATATGGGTCTATCACCATCCATATCATGTTCCCTTAGAAGTAAAAAACACTATTGTTCTTGAATCAAATCTTGGAATTGGAGAAAATCTCTTTAAAACCTTTAAAATTCTACCTGGGCGATTTTTCTATCCTTTCCTTGCACATGCACTGATGTTATGTCCATAAACTGATGCAACTCCCGCACTTTTTGCCACTACAACCTGCACACCCCCGTGAAAAGCAAATAAAAGAAAAAGTAAATTCTAGAAGCCTAGTTGGTCGAATATTCTCCCAAATGGAAGCTTCTAGAGTCGCGATCAGTTCGAGCTTTATCCCTCCACTCATGGATCATATCCCTTGGTCCATGGAGCTCAAATCCCTTCATGAGAGGAATCCATCCCCCTCTTCATGGAACTGAAACTACCTTCATTTCCCTATGAATTGAGCTCAAGTTTCAGGTTTAAGGGTAAATACCAATGTATTAGAGACTAATCTATATAGTTTTTAAGTTGAAGAGAGTTCATAAGAGTGGATACTTTCTACAGTAGTGAGTTGTTATTGGCATGAGAATGATCACACCCTTGTGTCTATAACTCCATGCTGGTATTCAGAGAGGAAGGCTTATCAGACTGATGGAGAACGATTGTTCAGGACCCTAGGATAAATATGTACAACATCAAAGCATCAGGTTGTAAGATTACTCTTTCAATTCAAGATAATACACATGGATCTCTTTTTCTCATTGCTTTGTTTCCATGATTATTGGAATAATGTCAATACTTAGGCTCCTTGATCACTAAGTTGGATTAGATTTTTTGATTATTATATGTTGCAGATGCTTTGATTATTTGTCTTGTCTTTGATTGCAGGTTCTACTCATTGGAGAAACCACTTTGGAGCGACAAGACAAAGGGTTACATCAAACATTTGGATTTCAAGGTAGGGGCATGTCCTCTCTACTTTACTATTATAATAATCTTGAAATGAAATTAATCTAGAGGAAAATGTTTTCAAATAGATCTTTGTTTCTAGTTACTCGCTGAGTACTACTGATATCACTCTTGTCCGCAAGGGGGATTAATCCACGTAACAAATTGACGACCATGCTGAGTTAACAAAAGGTTTTACCTGGTTGTTGAAGCAAAGTGTTCCTTTTATTTGAGATGAGATTACTGACGAATATTTTGATGCACTTAAAAACATTTTGACCCATGCACCGTTATTGCACCTGCCGAATTACCACCAGGATTACTTTTTATACTTATATCCCTCTTATTCCATGATTGGAATGGTTTTGGTTCAGGAGGATGAATCTCACAACGAACATGTGATGTATTACCTAACTCGGATTCTCAACCCGACTGAAACCAAATATTTGCATCTGGAGAAATTGGCCTTGGTAGCAGTTCAAGCTGTCCAATGATTCCGTCACTACATATTGTTATGTAAAACAATAGTGATATATAATTGCAACCCGATGATGTACATATTGACAAGACAATTACTCGGGGGAAATTACTCCAAATGGATTGTCATCCTAAAAGAGTTTGATTTGGAATTCAAGAAGTCCATGTTGAAAATTCAACAAGATGATGGAGCTTAGTGAAAAGAAGTTGCCTTCACTAAGTGGGCTCGCAGGCTATTTTTGGCGCAAAGTCTATTTTTAGACTATGTCTATTTTTAGACATATGGATCATGGTCTATGAGTTGCAGGATGCTATTTATGGATGATTGGTAAAGTTGGTAAAAATAGATGGACCTCTATTTTTAGACATTGGGCAGAATCTATTTTTAGACTGCCGGGCTAAAAATAGAACAGTCAAATATTATTAACCCTTAATAATATTTAGACTATAAACATTATCTTATCCTCTTGGAGCACTTCAGTTTGATGCTTGGATGTGGCACATGCAGCTGACAGAAGGAAATACGCTTTTTCTAAGGGTTAGTTGAGCTATTGCATGGTTGACTTCAGTTAGAACTCATGTGGCAGAGTTTGGTGGAGTTGATGAGACAGTTGGTGGAGTTGTGTTCGGTTTAACTTAGTTGAAGTAGTTGTATTTAGTCTAACTGAAAAATACACTAGTGATGAGTGGTGTGAATTAATTATTAATTAATTCACTAATTATTAACTCATAAATCAACTAAAGAACACATCGGTTAACTGCAATGCATGGACAGTTCAGTGGAGACCAGTGTTAGAGGTGGGTGAAAGGGTGAGTCTACTATCAGTTGTGACTATGGCTGTGCATGAGATTTGCACACACATTGATTGAGATTGCCAATGAGGATTGCGTAGTACAAGCCAGTGGGATTTGAACTTGGATCTCATCATTATTCATCTTGGATTGCGCAGTAGAGGCAGGCAGACTTGTGGAGGAGATTTGAACTTGTGACTTGTTCATATCTGAGCTAGTTTGTGTGTAGCATGTGAGATAGTGCTGAGAGCTGTGAGGAGCTTTGTGATATGTATTGTTACATGTTCTGTATCATTATAATATACAGATAGTTGGGGGTTTTCAGCTGTAAGCTTTCCCCATTACATACTGTGTTATATGTGTGCTTGATTATGTTTTAATGTGCGCATGCGACTGCTTCTATTTCCGCAAATTGATGATCAATTGTAGAAGAGGTTATGTATTATGCATGAAGCTTAAATAGTGTGTAATCAGGATAATATCGGTGAATAATTCATCTATTATTCAAATTTCTACATGGTATCAGAGCGAAATTGATCATTGGATCTATTACAGTGATTACAATTTATTTCGGTAGACAGAGTCTGTAAGCGGGCTAGGTAGCCTCTGGATCCATCCTTTCTCTGAAAGGCGATATATCCAGTAAATTCCCCTACAGTCGATCTCTGTGCTAGAAATACTTTGTTCTCACAGATCGGAAGCGGTTGAGTTTTGAGTTGGTGGAATTCGAATTTGCAGCAGAATTTGGAATTCGAATTTGCAGCAGTTTTCTTGGTGTCGAAGTCAAAATGTCTTTCAACGGATTGCGACTGGAGTATGCCCTTGAGGGCAGCTCGAATTATGTTGCATGGAAGGACAAGATGGAGGCGGTATTAGATGATAACGGGCTGAAGGAGTTCATAGAGGCTGAGGTCCCAAAGCCTACTGATGCTGCTCAAGTTGAGGCTTGGCAAAAGAAGATGGAAAAATGTTGAAGGATTCTGTTGGAGGGCGTGAAGGATCACATTGTATCCAGCATGCATGGAAAAGCTTCTCCATACTTGATGTGGAAAGCGTTGACAGATTTATTCCAAAGCAAGAGCGACCAGAGGAATTTGGCGCTCAAGGATAAACTCAGACACATAAAGATGGAGAAAGGCGACAGTATGCCCAAGTACCTCACGAAGTTCATCCAATGCAGGGATGAGCTGGGAAGTGTGGGGGTGACTGTTGATGATGAGGAATTGGTGATCTTAGCTCTCCTAGGGCTTCCGAAGAGTTGGCATTCCTATCAGGACTCTGTCAATGGTCGGGAGAAATTGCCAGGATGGGAGCGACTTTGGTCGGATCTTGTGCAAGAGGAGATAAGGCGGAGTACCAAGGACGGATCTTTATCAAAGGAATCTGATGAAGAAAATTGTGCTTTGGCTGCCAAAGCAAAGAAGGGGAAGAGCAGAAAGCTTCTGTTCTGGTGCGAAAGGCAAGAGCGGTTGTCATCTAAGGTGAAGTGTTTTCCTTTGTCACCAATACTGACAGTGTCTTTCCCACAAATTGTCCTTGAAGAAGAAAAATAAGCGAGTTGCGGGTCTGCGGTGGGAGAGGCATAACCTCGCGGTTTGAGGCCTGGATTTTTCAACGATCGCATGCTTGGTCTCAAGTGTGATGGGATCGGTATGGTTCTTGAACTGAGTGGTGCGTCTTTTCACTTGACTGGAGATCGAGATCTGTTTTCAGATCTGGATGAGAAAGATCTTGGAGTGCACATCGAGATGGACGATGATGGTAGATACAGTGCGACCGGTATCGGTACCATTTCCTTTGGGAGGGAGTCTGGTAAACGCTTTGTATTGAAGGAAGTGATGCATGTGCCAGGATTGAAGAAGAATCTAATCTCTGTGGCGATGTTAGAAGACAAGGGGTACGATGTTGTCTTCAGCGAAGGAAAGGCTTTCCTGCATAGTAAGACAACTGGAGAAACCCGGAAGATAGGGGTTCGAGTCAAGAACCTTTATTAGTTGCAAGTAGATGGTTGTGCAACAATGGCATGCAAGGCAAAAGGAGTGGTGAGCCGGGATGATGGCGAGCTATGGCACCGGAGATTGTGCCACCTTCACCATGGAGCTTTGAAGATGCGCGCGTGGGTTCTGCGGAGCTACTGGGAACTCTTGTGTAGTCAGATCAGTGCAAGGGATGTACTTTGGGAAAATTTGTGAAGACCACTTTTCATGAGAAGGATAGTCGCGCCACGACGATCCTTGAGAGAATTCACACAGACGTGTGTGGAACTTTCTCGGTTGCTTCAACAACAAAGCACATGTATTATGTGATATTTGTTGATTACTTTTCTCGTAAGTGTTGGATCTTCTTCATGCAGAAGAAGAGTGAGACATACTCAAAGTTATATGAGTTCAAGGTGCTGGTTGAGAGGGAATCGGGGAAGCATGTGAAGGCTCTTAGGAGTGACAATGGTGGTGAATTCATATCTGCTGAATTCAAGGACTTTTGCAGCGCAGAAGGAATTCAGAGAGAGGTCATAGCACCTCATAACCCACAGCAGAACGGGGTTGCTGAGCGGAAGAACAGAACAATCGTGGGTGCTGCACGGGCGATGTTGCATGATCAGGGCCTACCCCTTCACTTGTGGGCGGAGACATGCAACACTGCAGTATATGTGCAGAACCGTTGTCCTCACAAGATACTTGGCATGAGTACACCCGAGGAGGCGTTTCCTGGTAAGAGGCCTGATATTTCCCATTTGAGGATTTTTGGTTCACATGTTTACATTCATGTGACAAAGGATGCCAGGAAGAAGCTGGAGCCGACCGCAGAGGTTGGGATATTTGTGGGGTACACTGATACGCCCCACAATTATATAAACTATTTTCCGGAACGGTCGCGCCCAAATAGGGACTCAAGTAGATATCAAATTTCAGGAGGAGAAATCCATGAAGTGTTCACTTGAGAGGGAGCTACACTTGCATGCAGATGAGGAGCTATTAGTTCCTAAGGATGAGTCTCAGGATGTGGATTAGCCACAAGATGAGGTTCATGGAGTCGAAGAGACCACTCATGCAGCGCCAATCATCAGAGAGCGGAAGCGCACTACAAAAGCTGAGCCACTGGCTCAAGATGCAGAGAAGGTTGTAGGACCACCTACAGCACAGCACAAACAGAGACAGTCACCTGATCGGTATACTGGATACATGGCTCTTATGAGCAAGTGTATCGTGACCGAGCCATCCTCTTTCGAGCAAGCTATGGAGGACCTCGCATGGGTAGATGCCATGGTGGAAGAGTATGATTCGATTGTCAGAAACAGTGCATGGGAGAATGTCCCAAGGCCGGAGGGGAAATCAGTGGTGGGTTCGATATGGATCTACAAAGTGAAGCAGGCAGTTGACGGGAGTGTGGAGAAGTACAAGGAAATATTTGTTGCCTGAGGCTTCTCACAGATAAGGGGATCGATTATGAGGAGACCTTTGCACCTGTCGCAAGGTATTCTTCCATACAGACGATTCTTGCTCTCTCAGCACAGATGGGGTGGCACATTCATCAGATGGATGTGAAGACTGCATTCCTCAACGGAGTCATTGAGGAGGAGGTGTACATAGAGCAGCCCGAAGGTTTCTAGATCTTCAGCAGTGAGCCGCATGTGTGCAGACTCAAGAGAGCACTGTATGGGTTGAAACAAGAACCTCATGCTTGGTACACACAGATAAACAGTGATTTCACCAGACTTGGATTCTCCAAGAGTGAGGTAGATCCTAACCTATACCAGATTGTGGTGGAAGGGAAGTTGCTGATCATTGTACTGTATGTAGATGATCTGATTTTGATGGGTGATGAGCTGTTGATACTTTCATGCAAGGAGGATCTTGCTAGAGAGTTTGAGATGAAGGACTTGGGCCTCCTTCATTATTTCCTGGGATTGGGGTGGCGGCGTATACGATGAATTTGTTTGTTTCTCAGGGTAAGTATGCCCGATAGATACTGGAGAAGTTCAACATGCATGGCTGCAAGCCTGTTGATACTCCTCTTCCTGGTGGATGGAGGAAGGAGGATGCTGCTTCGGCAGAGGTAGTGGATGCCACTATTTATCGACAGTTGGTGGGGTCGCTTATGTATCTGGTCAATACACGACCTGACATATGCTATGCTGTTAACCGACACAGCTATGGAAGCCTACCAAGCTCTTACGGAAGCGGAACAGCATGTATTACGTTATCTTAGATGCACGTTAAGGATATATTTGTGGTACGGACGGGAGGATGAGGTGAAGCTTTGTGGCTTCACGGATGCGGATTGGGCGAGCGGGCAACGGACGAGCACATGCGAGAGGATCTTCGGTATCGGGTCGCGGCGGTTCTTGGTACAACGGGGAAGCGAGAGATCCGTGGCCACTCATTCGGCGAGGGCGAGTACATGGCGGCGAGTTTGGGCGCATGCGAGGCCATATGGATGAGGAAGATCCTGGTCAGATTGTTCGGGTCACACTTGGAGCCTACTGTGATTTATTGTGATAACCAGAGTTGCATTAAACTCTCGGCTAATCCATTATTTCATGATAGATCCAAACACATCGACATAAGGTACCATCATATCAGAGATTGTGTGCAGTGGAGAATCATGTTACTTTCATACATTCCCACGGAGGATCAGGATGCTGATATCTTGACGAAGGCGCTCACCAGGAGAAAATTCGAATACCACAGAGGCAGGATAGGGGTTGCAAATAATCCATATCTTGTTGAGAGGGAGTGTTGAAAATGCAACAAGATGATGGAGCTTAGTGAAAAGAAGTCGCCTTCACTAAGTGGGCCCGCAGGCTATTTTTGGCGCAAAGTCTATTTTTAGACATATGGATCATGGTCTATGAGTTGCAAGATGCTATTTATGGATGATTGGTCGAGTTGGTAAAAATATACGGACCTCTATTTTTAGACATTAGGCAGTTTCTATTTTTAGACTGCCGAGCTAAAAATAGAACAGTCAAATATTATTAACCCTTAATAATATTTAGACTATAAACATTATCTTATCCTCCTGGAGCACTTCGGTTTGATGCTTGGATGTGGAACATGCAGCTGATAGAAGGAAATACGCTTTTCCTAAGGGTTAGTTGAGCTATTGCATGGTTGAATTCAGTTAGAACTCATGTGGCAGAGTTTGGTGGAGTTGATGAGACAGTTGGTGGAGTTGTGTTCGGTTTAACTTAGTTGAACTATTTGTATTTAGTCTAACTGATAAATACACTAGTGATGAGTGGTGTGAATTAATTATTAATTAATTCACTAATTATTAACTCATAAATCAACTAAAGAACACATCAGTTAACTGCAGTGCATGGACAGTTCAGTGGAGACCAGTGTTAGAGGTGGGTGAACGGGTGAGTCTACTATCAGTTGTGACTATGGATGTGCATGAGATTTGCACACACATTGATTGAGATTGCCAATGAGGATTGCGCAGTACAAGCCAGGTGGATTCGAACTTGGATCTCATCATTATTCCTCTTGGATTGCGCAGTAGAGGCAGGCAGACTTGTGGAGGAGATTTGAACCTGTGACTTGTTCATCTTCCATGCTAGTTTGTGTGTAGCATGTGAGATAGTGCTGAGAGCTGTGAGAGATTTGTGCTATGTATTGTTACATGTTCTCTATCATTATAATATACAGATAGTTGGGGGTTTTCAGCTGTAAGCTTTCCCCATTACATACTGTGTTCTATGTGTGCTTGATTATGTTTTAATGTGCGCATGCGACTGCTTCTATTTCCGCAAATTGATGATCAATTGTAGAAGAGGTTATGTATTATGCATGAAGCTTAAATATTGTGTAATCAGGATAATCTCGGTGAATAATTCAGCTATTATTCAAATTTCTACAGTCCAAGTCAAAGAAATCACTAGTGTTTGTTGAGCTTATGTGTGATTTTCCCAATACTGAGTCGGAAACGGTGGAAGAACATCCTATCGCGGATGAATCTCTATTTCTTAACAGTAATTTATACCCTTGGTATAGAGATATCATCATATATCTTCAGACCCAAACCTTTTGCGCAGAGCTTTCACAATCAGATCAACGGAGAATCCGATACCAATCCTAGCAACACAATATTGTTGGGGACACTCTTTATCGTCATGGTGCGGATTCGGTTTTCCGATGCTGTATAAATCACGAAGAGGCTGAAAGGGTTTTAAATGATTGCCACTCTGGAGCATGTGGTGGTCATATGTCTGGGTTTTCCACAGCCCAAAATATATTGCGCACTAGTTATTTTTGGTCGTCTTTATTCAAAGATTGTATCATCGCAGTCCGAAAATGCCACAACTGCCAAATTTTTGATCGGAAGATGCATGCACCCCCAACTCCTCTTCACCCAATAATTGCTATCGGTCCTTTTGCAAAATGGGCGTCGATTTCATTACATGTAACCCTCACTCGGCCGGGGGGCATGGGTATATTATTGTCTCCATATATTACTTTACCAAATGGGCCGAGGTGATACCTACATTCGTGGTTGATGGAAAAGCTACCACTACTTTCATATTCAATCATGTGGTTTCTCATTTCGGTGTCCGTCAAGCTATTATTACGGACCATGGGAGTCATTTTCGAAATATTATGATGATCGAACTTTCTGATCAACTTGGCCTATGCCATGATAATTCTACTCCGTATTACCCATAGGCTAATGGTCAAGTTGAGGCCGTCCACAAGGTTTTAACCACCATTATTAAACGGATTGTCGGGACTCATAAATCGAATTTGCATACCATGATTTTTTTGCATTATGGGCATACCAAACCTCTGCAAAAAATGCTACAGGTTTCACTCCTTTTCAACTTGTCTATGGTTTTGAAGTTGTGTTACCCATTGAATGTGAAATACCGTCACTCAAATTATCCATTGAGTTGCTACCAGCTACCTCTAAAGAGGAGAAACACTTTCTATACTTAGCGCAATTAGATGAGACTCGGCGCACCGCTGGATTGGCTGTCGAAGCTCAGAAGAAACGTGTGAAAGCTCAGTATGATCAAAGTGTTAACCCTCGCATTCATTCAGAAGGTGACCTAGTTTTAGTATATGATCAAGCTAACAACAAGCTAGGCGCTGGTAAATTCGAACTGATGTGGCATGACCCCTATATTGTCAAGCGTGTGCTTGCAAAAGGAGCCTATGAATTAATTGATTTTGACAGGGTCTCTTTAGATAAACCCAAAAATGGTCTTTATCTTAAGAGATATTATGCTTGAATTTGGTGTGAAGATCTCTCTTGTACAATAGTTATTTTTTAGAATAGTGTGCCTTAGATTAGACAAGTGTGCCTAGATTAGTTTTTGTTATTACTACTATCGCTGCTTATCTTGATTACTCTTGATATTACAGATGTCGGCATCCCTTCAAACATACATTGGTTTTGTTGATGGCGCCTATCGTAGTACACATAATATCTCTTTCGGGGCTTGGGTTATCTATTCACCCACCGATGAGTCAATTTCTATTCATGGGATATGCCTTGGTCAAACAACGAACAATATTGCAGAATATAGCGCAGTCATTGAGTTATTATTTGATGCCATTAAATTTGGTATTCGACGTTGGATCATCAGGTTGGATTCACAACTCATTGTATTACATTTAAACAAAGTTTATGCTATTATAAATGTGGTGTTGTTAAGATTATTTTTTAAGGTTCATCTCTTGGAATGACAATTTGATTATAGAATATCAACATATTTCAAAAAATTTAAACACATTGGCTGATGCATTAGCTAATCGAGTTTTAAATAGACATTTGCAACATTAACAAGGTAAATCAAAACAACATTAAATCCATGTTGAACAAGATACTTAGAGAACGAAAGTAGTAATATCTTTAGGATAGATAAGTTTGTGTCCAAAAAATATTACATCGTATGTGATCATAGGTTCAAACACCTTATGACCTAAAAGATACTAATACAAAAAAAAAAAATGTCGATCTACATTGACCATCAACTATCCATGATGATGACCATGATAATAAACTATAACACGCGCCACATTGCGCAGAAATCTCCAATCTGGCCCAGCGAAGTCGCCAATTTGTTGGGCTAGAATTGTAATCTACAGATAAATTACGCTTCCCTAGATAGGTGCTAGTTTAGAACAACAGGTGAAAGACTATACTACTATTTATCCTAACTCAGAACAAATATACAGAGAGGATTGGAGGCTTACTTGTTCAGTTGCTTCCAAATGGCTCCTTTTGTAGCTTCTGTTGCAGCTTCAAATTCAAGCGGTTTGTGAGCTGAATGCTTCCTGCAAGAAAGAACACTAAAACAATAGAAGATGCAATAATATAGATATATATTCAAGCTATTTAGAGAAATCAGTAAAGCATAAACTACATTCATCAACCAAGATCTTACAATATAGAAAATCAAAGCTAATATAGATGCATGTAGGGAAAAACAAGAAGTACTCTTTATTGATGATAGAAGGAGAGGTTACAACTTAGTGACTGATTTGAAGTGACCTTCCAGCATCGTTCCCAAGCCTCATCACAGTATAAATCTCTCCAACAGCAGCTTCACAAATCTAGCTCTCAATTGAAAATTCTCCAGCATTTCTCTACTCAAATTCTTCCTTTTCAAACACTTAGATCTATATGCAGGTAGCCCCATGCAAGGCTGATCTGCAAAGCACTTCTCGACATTCACAGGTGCGTTAGTCACATTGGGAGCGAAATTCTCATTGTTTCGGAATCTCCACTTGGCCAGTGCCTTCTAGAAGAGTTCACATGTGTCAAGCTTCAGATCCAAGTGTCCATTTGACATCTACATGAATGGAAACATGTCTTGCCTATTTTTGGAAAGTTATTGATTGCAAAACAACCTACAGTTCATCTATAAATTGAACACAGATCTAAGTGTTTGAAAAGGAAGAATTTGAGTAGAGAAATGCTGGAGGATTTTCAATTGAGAGCTAGATTTGTGAAGCTACTGCTGGGGAGATTTATACTGTGATGAGGCTTGGGAACGATGCTGGAAGGTCACTTCAAATCAGTCACTAGGTTGTAACCTCTCCTTCTATCATCAATAAAAAGTACTTCTTATTTTTCCCTACATGCTTCTATATTATCTTTGATTTTCTATATTGTAAGATCTTGGTTGATGTATGCAGTTTATGCTTTACTGATTTAGCTAACTAGATTGAATATAGATCTATATTATTGCATCTTCTGCTATTTCAGTGTTCTTTCTTGTAGGAAGAATTCAACTCACAAACTGCTTGAATTTGAAGATCCTCCAGCATTTCTCTACTCAAATTCTTCCTTTTCAAACACTTAGATCTGTGTTCAATTTACAAAAACCTGTATCAGGGATCATTTATTCACAAGCTGGTGTACCATTTTATGGGATGTCGCAAACGTAGCTTGGTTATACATATCAATCGAATCCAACTTACACTAATTTGGGTTATAACATTGGTGGACAGACCCCTTGGCAGCCACAAGCGCAAATGCCTCAAAATTCATTTCAACAAGTAACATATCCAGGTTTTGGTCAACAAAATTCTCAAGCATTTGCTATGCAAAACAACCCCTATCTGGGTTACCAGCAACAAATTTTGTATGTTGGTGCTCAAAGACCTGTTGCCCAAGAAATTACATCTTATCTTGGCTATGCTCAACCTGACCTTAATAGACAATTGCCTTTTGTTGCAAGCTTGGAATTACCAGATTTAAATCGGTTAACCAATGATCTTATCAATTATACTCCTTGGTGGCTGGTGATACCTCATAAATTACCCTCCGACATTCCTACATTCAATGGAAACCCTGGAAAAGATAAGTCGACTCATGTCATGACTTATCATTTATGGTGTTCATCGAGTTCCTTGAATTATGATTCTGTTCGACTACGTCTTTTCTAGCGTACGCTCACAAGTCCGACTGCTAAATGGTAGATTGAGTTACCTAGAGCTTCTTTCAAAAATTTCATTGCTTTAGCTTCTGACTTTTTTACCCATTTCCAGTTACCGATCAGATACGAAAATGGAATGGAACTCTTGACCAACTTCAAACAAACTAATGCTACTCACATTTCCGATCATATTCATGAGTGGCGTCGCCGTTGACAAATGGTTAAGACATTTGTTCCTAATTAGCTTCTTGCTGAATGGTTCATTAAGTCCCTGTTACCATCTATAACTGAGGATGTGGCTAAAGGTGGCGTCATCACAGAAGAGCAAGTTATCGCTCGTGCTCAATATTTAGACTTGATTTACACTCAGTCTGGCATGCTCTATGAAAAAATTCCCAATGCGCCACGATCTAATTTCAATGTTCCTCCTCAAATAAAGGACTCTCATGCCGAAGACAGCTTGATAGGCACTGCAAACACACACCACACTACTGCATCTGATCCTGCTACTACCTCCGAAATTAATGCCGTGTCATTTGACAAAGGCTAAAGTGACAAGAAATCAGGAGGTAAGAAAAAGGGGAAATCAAAGAAAAAGAATTCTAACCTACAGGAAAGATTATCTGATCAACCGTCTGGACCACGGAAACCTCGTTATCCATGCATAATCTGTAATGAGGAACACTTTGTTAGGGATTGTCCTCATCGTGCTGAAGTCTCAGAAATCATCAAGACTTCTCTTGCATCAACTGTGTTGACAGACCCATTTCCAAATCCGGACACCAATTTGGTTGCTATGGATCCAACTCCTAGTTCCCAAGTATTAATGTTATCCACCACAAAATATTCACAAGATACTTTGGTGTCGATGCAGAATAAAGACTATGGTAGTTCGACCACTGATCAACCTACTACCTCGACAACAAATCCATCTACTGAATCAGTACCACCTATTGTTTATTCCTGAATTGACTATTAAGCTACCAAAGGGAGTAATTCATAAATCGACATATAATCCTCGAGCAAGAGTTGCACAAAATTATAATATAGTTGAAGATTTGGTTCAATCCCCTTCAGCTATGTCCGCTCTTGAGGTATTACAAATTTGACCCTCCCAGAAGCAGAATTTATTGTCGGCCATTGGTGGAATTGATCCAACTGATTCTAATCTTGTCGTCTATAACCATACGAGCTATGTGCCGCAATTACTAGCAGAATTGGAATTCTCCATATGAGTAAATGTTCTCAATCACCTTGTTCATCGCACTATTATTGATGAGGGAGCATCTAGGTGCATTATGTCTCTAAACTGTTGGAAGTCACTTGGCTCACCGCGATTATCACAATCATCAATGACGTTGAAGGCTTTTGATGGAAGAACACATAAACCTTATGGTATTATAAATAACTTGCAAGTTGAATTAGGGGGAAAAACAGTAAGTATTGATGTCGAGGTTGTTGACGGACCCCTTGACTGTAATATTTTACTCGGAAGACCATGGGTATATGCAATGACTGCTATTGTTTCTACATAGTTTATAATGATTTCCTTTCCACATAAAGGTACAATCACAGTCATTAATTAATTATCCTTTTTTACCTCCGCTTCACAGGTAACTGGAAGCATTCCATTTGTTTACTTACCCCAACTAGAAATTCAGAACATTGGTGTAGGACTCTTAAAGGATTCCACTCTTATGGGAACCTTTGCATTACCGCTGCCTGTGACGTCGATAGAAATTGCAAGCATAGAGACTTGCTACATGATCTCTTCCACTCTATCTGGCTTAAGGGAGAGTACAGGTAATTCTGATATTTCTACTTTGGATGATGTTTTACCGCCCAGCTCTATTGAGTTGGCATAGCAATCAATCTATTTGGCTTGGGTGGAAAATCCGAAATCAGCGTCACTGAGTGTTTGGGTTGATCGTTCATTAGATTTTGGTACTTCGATCTGATCCATTTTCCTCAAAAATTTTGACAGATGAAAATATTTTGGAAGTTATGATGTCAGAAGGAGAACCATGGGAATATTATCATCATCGTTCCCATCTTCCTGATTATGAAGAAAATAATCTTAGTGAACTATATCACCCATCAATCAAAACTTTATTTTCAAATTCTTTACCGATTAATGCAATTGACTCTGAGCGAAATTTATCTAATATCGAAGAAACGATTTCTATCGATATTTCAACCAAACCTGGTGTTGTAGAAAATATTCATGTCGGTGTATGTTGTTCTCCATCAGAAATTGATTCATATCGCTCTCTTTTTAGTGAATTTTGTGATGTATTCGCTTGGTCTTACTAGGAAATTCCAGGGATAGATACTAGTATAGTTGAACACACTATTAATATGTATCCTGATGTCAAACTTGTGCGTCAACGGCTACGTCCTGTTCATCCAAAGAAAGCCGCTGCCATCAAATCAGAAGTTGAAATTTTTTTGCATGCTGGTTTCATTTACCATGTTCTGCTAAATGAGTGGGTTTCCAATATCATTCCTGTTATGAAAAAACAAGGAACCATTAGAGTGTGCGTCGATTATCGAGATGTCAATCAGGCTTGTCCAAAAGACAACTATCCTACTCCCTTTATCGACCAGATTATTGATGATTGTGTTGGATGCGAAATTTTTTCGTTCATGGATGGATTTTCTGGCTACAATCAAATCAATATCTGCCCAGATGACCAACATAAGACAACATTCATATGTCCCTGGGGCACATTCGCATATAGGAAACTTTCGTTTGGTTTAAATAACACTGGGGCAACTTTTGAGAGAGCAATGGATTATGATTTCAATGACATCAACCACATTGTTCAACCATATCTAGACGATTTACCAGTGCATTCACGAAATCAAATTGATCAACCGATGCATTTGAGAGCCATTTTCCTATGCCGCCGACACTACAAGATACGCATCAATCCACAAAAATGTTTTTTGTGTTGGTTCTGGTCGATTGCTTGGATTCGTAGTCTCAAAATAAGGAATTCAAATAGACCCACTAAAGGTATAGGCCATTCTTGATTTGCCTGCACCATCAAACTTACTTCAGATACAGAAACTTCAAGGAAAGGCTAACTTCCTGAGAAGGTTCATTCCAAACTACACCGAAATGGCTAAAGGAGTTACTCGATTATTGAAAAAAGGAGTTCCCTTCCATTGGGACCAAGTTGCACAAGATTCTTTTGATGCTGTCAAGGACCATCTTGTCCGAGCGTCATTAATGTATCCTCCTAATTATCAAAATGATTATTTTCTATATATAGTCGCGACTGAAACGACCATCACGATGGTTTTGGTCCAAGTAGAAGATGGAATTGAACATCCGATCTATAATTTGAGTTGTAATCTCAATGATACGGAAGTTAAGCACTCGTACGTAGAAAATATTTCCTTGACAACTGTTCAAGCTGTCCAAAGATTTCACCATTATATCCTGCTTTGAAAAACAACAATAGTTTCGGATTGCAACCCCATGACTTACATATTATCACGTGAATTGATGGGGGGAAAATATTCAAAATGGATTGTCATTTTGTAGGAATTTGACTTAGAATTCATCAAATCCAAGTCAAAGACGTCTTTAGTTTTGGCAGAGCTTCTCTGTGACCTTCCCTATGATAATACTGCTACTATGTCGGAACCATCTATTCCAGACGAGTCTCTGTTTCCGATCAGATCATCTGATCCCTGGTATGGATATTTCGTCATTTATCTCCAGACCTGGTATGGAGATTTCATCATTTATCTCCAAACCCAAAATTTTCGACCTAATACCTCTCGCTCTGATCAGCGACGTATTCGATACCAAGCCAAATATTATCTAATCGTTGGCGATACACTTTATTGTCGTGGTGTCGATACCATTTTAAGGAGGTGCCTCACTCATGAGGAGGCTGAAAAAGTATTAAATGATTGTCATGCTGGGGTTTGTGGTGGACCCTTATCTAGATATGCTACCGCGCAGAAGATACTCTGCGCCGGTTACTTTTGGCCTACTATTTTTCGAGATTGCATCCTCGCAGTCAGAAGTTGTCATGCATGCCAGATTTTTGACCGTAAAATCCGCAAACTGCCAGTGCTAATGCATCTTGTTGTCTCTGCTGGACCATTTACGAAATGGGGTATTGAATTCATGACCTGTAACCCTCGTTCATCCGGGGGGCATGGTTATATTATTTCGTAGTCAACTATTTTAGCAAATGGGCCGAAGCGATGCCTACATTCAAAAACACAGGACAAACAACTGCATTATTTGTCTTCAATCATGTTATTACATGGTTTGGGGTCCCACAGGCTATAGTTACGGATCATGGGAAGCATTTTCGCAACCATATGATGTCTGAATTGACTGCTAAGTTAGGATTTTCACATGATAATTCTACTCCTTATTATCCAAAATCAAATGGACAAGTTGAGGCTATTAACAAAATTCTTAAACAAATGCTTCAACAAATGATAGGAGTCCGTAAAAGGAACTAGCACTTGATCCTGTACTCCGCCTTGTGGGCGTATCGAACCTTGGTGAGAAACGCAACTGGATTCACTACTTTTCAGTTGGTGTATGGTTTGGAAGCTATCTTACCAATCCAATGTGAAATATCATCATTAAAACTCGCGATAGAGTTGTTACCTCACACCTCAGAAGAAGAAGTGCGTCTCCTTAACTTCATCCATCTAGATGAAACGCATCGTGAAGCCCAATTTTCCAACGAAGCGCATAAAAGACGTATAAAGGCGCAATACAACAAAAATTTCCGGCCTCGTATCTACTCAGAGGGCGACTTGGTCCTTCTTTATAATCAAGAAGCTGATGTTATGGGTACAGGGAAATTCGAACCATTATGGCGTGGCCCCTATATTGTCAAAAAATTTCTTGCTAAGGATGCCTACGATGTAGTTGATTACGATGGGATTCCATTGGCACAGCCTAGAAATGGGTTGTATTTGAAACGTTACTATGCTTAATTATGAGCATAGTAATTTTTTGTATTATATTGTTTATATGCTGTTTATTTTCATTCACTATCTTAATTTGTTTTTAGAGTTTTCTTGAGGTTAGTAATCCGCTTTGCATTTCATCGCAGATGACTGAATCTTTGGAACCATTTTTTGGATATGCTGATGGTGCTAGTCGTAGTACGCAGAATCTATTCCCTGCAGCGTGGGCCATTTTCGCTCCGAACAGTGAGTTAGTGAGTTTTCAAGGGATTTGTATCAGTAGATCAACGAATAATATCACTGAGTATAGCGCGTTGATCAAAATTCTCTCTGATGCCATTTCATTTGGTATTAACTGCATAATCATAAGGTTAGACTCACAACTTGTGGTACTAGAACTTACTAGTATTTATACTGTTATAAATCCAACACTTCTTAGATCATTCCTAAGAGTTTGACTTTTGCAGAGACATTTTGATTTCATTCAATATCAACACATTTCCAGAAATCTGAACACTTTAACTGATTCATTAGCTAATCAAGTTTTAGACAGACATTTGCGACATAGATAAAGAAAACATTCACATCATTGAATATGATTGCGCATTAAACATAGGAAAAACTATGAAAACACATAGATAGATAGTTATAGGTTTTTTACAAAATTTGTGCCCAAGACACATTGATCATCTGACCTCAAAATGTATGCAAAATATCACAAGTAAACTAGTGGTGCTCATGATAACATGCTATAGATCTAGCAATCCTAGGGAGAAACCGCATCCAATGGTTAGGAACTCCGATAGTGTATCGCTGCAGTCGCATGGGAAGCTCTTCGATACGGAAATCCAGAATCCCAAAGGTCAACCCCTCTATGTGCTGCTGAAGCTCAGTCAAAGTCTCAGCCATATCAAGGTCCTGAAGGACTGCTCTACCGAAAACCCTCTCTGCTGGCACATCTGCTTCATGCTCTGATTCCTCTACTAGTTGAATGCGACCAATATCTGCATTACATTAAAAATTTAGTTTAGTCTTGGAAAGAAATCAAAATGAAAAAAAGTTGTATAAACCTTATAAAAAAAAAAAAAACATGGTCGAATCATTCTTACCTATTGCACCCCACTGAGCGCCTTCTGATAATACTAGATCTGGATCTCCTCGAAAGTCGATTCCTGCGTATGCATACTCATCGATGGTGACGATCTGTCACCAGAACCAGGTGAAGAATGCAGTCGAGAACACAACGATCGATTGGCCTGCATGTTGACCCATGAGTTCTACCCATCTCTGCATTCGAGGATCTCTAGGACTAGATATATCCAATGTTACATGTTGTGGCTGCATCAGTGGAATCCGTTCCAAAGCGAAGGAGATAAGGATTGAACCATAACTAAAATTTTTCTTCCTTCATCCCTTTGCTTTATTTAGTTGTTCCTTTATCTGAGATAGAACAACTTCAGACCAGTTGAAGACTTTTGTCTCTAAGCACTCTAGCAGATATTGCATATACGATCTATTCGCTACAAGTAGTGTAACGGTGCCTGCAAGTTTAGCGTTTGTGAAAAGGATGGTTCTCAAAGGCAAATCCCTGACATCCTAGATTTTTATTTTTCCATATTTGATAGGTTCTCACCCCGGATAGCAATACTGCATAACATAATTCCTCACTATTTCTCCTCCAACGGTAGACCCTGTGAGAGAAATGGGAAAACCTCTCCTCGAAAAACCTGTGAGAAAATACACATCCTCAACTGTTATGGGAACCACTTTGTTCTTAATGTGAAATTCCTCTACCGCCGGATCCCATGCTCGAACTAAGAACTCCAAGAGTTCTATTTGTTGCCTCATTCTCGACAATTTGAAGTACTTAAGTAGTCCACAATCTCTTAAGTATCTTATAGTACCCAGATCATTCAAGGCAATCATATCTTGTTCTTCATGTTATCTTTCCCTCCATGTAATTGTCATTATAATCCAATGGAAACCTGCAAATCAACCATAAGATCCATTAGATTCCAATCATTGCAAAAAATTACGCAAATTTTGGACATAGCATGAAAACCAAAAACTTCAATTGCACCCAACACACTCCCTGGACTAAGATAGTGTGTTGCACATGCAGGTACCCTTCATTGTACTTGCTATGCAACGCAGGTTTTGTCATTCAGGGGTGCGTTGCCCTCATTTTGGGCAGAATTTACCCTAGGGGCCTCAAAACCCTAAAAATTTGCAAAGAATGGAAATGAAATGAATACTGAAGGAAAGAGGAGGTTCATGGCACTAACCTGGATCAAAGGGCGACGAAATCCGTCCATGGAAACAACCGCAATCAACGACTGTAGTACGAGGGAAAAATCAGGTTCAGAGCTCCAAAATGCAAATGGTAACTATGGAATGGTAAAAATGAATAGTGAAACTACTTTTTATAGTCATTTAATTGTTTGCAAGTTAAATTTATTGCTATGAATATAGTTTTATTATTTTTTTTATCATGAAATAGTTATTTTTAATCCATTTGATGTTGTTCTGAACAGGAAATACAACTGATGAACAAATTAGTCATGCAAATTTATTCAAAGAATGACTTGACCACAAAGCATACTTTTTCTCCTTATTTTTCGAGCTTTGTTAAAAATGAAAAAGGATTTGAAGCACACTTTTATCTCTTTTTCGAGCTTCTATAACAACGAAAAAGGAACCCCTGGAGTCTTCTTTCAACTCTTTTCAGAATCCAATAATGTGAAAATATTGTCGAGCACTTGGCTTTTCAAGCTCGTTAAAGTAAATGAATCGATATCTACTCAGTATAAGTTTAACCCTTTTCCGGACTGAGATGGATTATTTACGAAAAAGGAATACCTTGGTTAAACATGACCAAAGAGGTTCTCTCAGATATTATTTTACACTTTTTCGGATCTGAGTGACAAATTTATGAAAAAATACTTTTGGAGTTCTCTTTCGTCCTCTTTTTCAGACTCTCTAAATATGAAAAAGGACCAGGCTATCACTGTCATTAAGCTCGTTAAAACATAAAATAGCGATGGGCTTGTCGATCATGGCAAGAATCGAGTTTCATTCATCGCTAGACTCGTTAAATTATTAAATAGCGATACATTATTCGCCTGAAGGGTTGAATTATAGATCAAGCAAATGTTATCCTCCTCAAGCTTGTTAAAAAATAAATAGGTAGTAGTCGACAAATGACCGGGGAAAATTTGGGAAAAGTAAGCAAAGTTTCTTTTTGGTAGCAAGTCGCTCTTGAACATGACACTTCTTTCACTCCGTTCTGTGACTATTTGGGTTGGGTAATCATATTGAAGGTTCATTCACACCTATGGTTCATCATACCTTCAATTTGGTTTTGGGTCAATGCTGCCAAATCATCATAGTGTCGCTGATATGTTCAAGAGAAGTCATCCAGTGATTAAAAACTCATCCATCTGCAATGCTCGTAAACGTTCATTTTCATGACCGTCATCCCTGAAAATTGCTATATCAAGTCATACCCTTGTCTCCGAAATTAGTAACTCCTATTTTGCAATAAGGTGACTTCCTGTCGACAACAAATCGATATCCAGGAATTTCACTTAGAAACATTAGATTCCAGTACCATGAGTCTTGTTACAACATCGACAAGATCCTCGCTTCTGGACCTTTGACCGAAAGATTTTGTTTGGCGTTCGACATCAAATGATCTATTCACGCCTTACGAAATGTACTACGGTACCTTGAGGGCCATTGACATTAATGGTGGTTCTCTCGCATTTGTTAATAGCTCACATCATTAGCTGGTAATCAAACAATGTCTTTCCATGTTTGACGACAAATCGTATATTCACATGGCTAGACTTGTACTCGAATGATCGAGTGAACGAGATAAGAAGACCCTGGATCTAGTTTCATCCATCCAGGCTGTGATTTCAGGATTGTTGTACACATCATCTGTACAGTGACCTGACATACATATTGTCATCTAAACATGGGCCTATATCTGTAGGCGTGTCTGCATTTGGGCAACATTCCAATAAAGACGACTTTATGAATTATGTACATTTTATTAGATTGTTTTATGTGCTGAATATGGAAATGCCTACCCTCAACAACTATGATCAAAAGAGGATATATCATGATGTAATGTATTGTAAGATTGATGCAGGTGACCACTCCGCTTTGTTTCCAAACTCATCACAGTGTAAAGCATCTCAATAAAATGTTCTTATTATTTGGATCTCATGCTTTAGGGGGCAATTGTTATAGGTCAATTTGGGCACCATTCCCAATGACCTGGTTAACTGGGCATCATCTCCAGGACCAATGATCAAGGATCTATCATTCCCCATCATTTCAGTTGCTACATGCCCTAAGACAAGAAACAAGACAAATCAAGCAAGAATTTCATCAAGCAAAGGTTTCCATGGTTTAAAGCTTATTATTTAGCATATGAGAGCTCACCAACGTAGGCTCTAAGGGGCCTAAGTGCGTTGCATATGCAGGTAGCCCCATGTAAGGCTACTCTGCAAAGAACTTCTCGACATTCACAGGTGCGTTGATCACATTGGGAGCGAAATTATCATTGTTCCGGAATCTCCACTTGGCCAGTGCCTTCTAGAAGAGTTCACATGTGTCAAGCTTCAGATCCAAGTGTCCATTTGACATCTACATGAATGGAAACATGTCTTGCCTATTTTTGGAAGTTATTGATTGCAAAACAACCTATAGTTCATCTATAAATTTAACATAGATCTAAGTGTTTGAAAAGGAAGAATTTGAGTAGAGAAATGCTGGAGGATTTTCAATTGAGAGCAGATTTGTGAAGCTGCTGCTGGAGAGATTTATACTGTGATGAGGCTTGGGAAAAATGTTGGAAGGTCACTTCAAATCAGTCACTAGGTTGTAACCTCTCCTTCTATCATCAATAAAGAGTACTTCTTATTTTTCCCTACATGCATCTATATTATATTTGATTTTCTATATTGTAATATCTTGGTTGATGAATGTAGTTTATGCTCTACTGATTTAGCTAACTAGCTTGAATAGATATCTATATTATTGCATCTTCTGCTGTTTTAGTGTTCTTTCTTGCAGGAAGCATTCAGCTCACAAACCGCTTGAATTTGAAGCTACAACATAAGCGACAAAAGGAGCCATTTGGAAGCGACTGAATAAGTAAGCCTCCAATCCTCTCTGTATATCTGTTTTGAGTTAGGAGAAATTGTAGTATAGTCTTTCACCTGTTGTTCTAGACTAGCACCTGTCTAGGGAAGCGTAATTTATCTGTAGATTACAATTCTGGCCCAACACCATTTTTCGGTCTAGTCAATTGGCCTTTCATATTGGCCAATACTCCTTCACTCTAGTTGAATATTGTCCCTCCGAAACACTCAACTGTAGTTTGAATTTGTAATTTAGTAGCCACATGAGGAGCTGCACTCCCGCATAACCTGGTCACGACTTTAAGCTCCAGTCACAAGATGGTTTTAATGTCTAAGCGACCATCCTTCAACTCTATACTATTGTTACAATACTGAGCCTTGTAGCGGGTAGTGGGAAGACCTCCCTGTCTAGTCCCAAATAAGGAAATGTTTCTCCCTCTCCAAGATAATCCGGTAAGGAAGTATATATCTGCTAGCTCAATCTCGAGCCGGTGATCACCAATTATGAAACATTGGTCTTGTGCGTACCATGCATTCACAAGCCAAGTCATTAGCTCAACCTGTGCCTTCATTCCCTGAATAGACCAGAACTTGTACAACCCACAATTTTTCAATGCAAGCATGGTTTCATTATCATCCATGGCTTCGTTATCTATGAGCTCGTGTTCTCGTTCCCGCCATTCCAACATGGTTAAAAACCTACAAATCAACAAATTAAACAGTTAAAATCAGTTGGAGGAAACTTGAACCATTTTTTATGAAGAAATATTGATTTTAAAAAAATTTCATGGCGCTTGCATAGATTGTGTGTGCAAACAGTGCGGTCATCCACATGTGCTCCATGCAGAACCCGCAGTAGCCCGGAGATTTTTATTTTAAAAAATCGTCGGGTGCATGGTTATCACATGGAGCACCCGCGCACCCCCAAGTGCGGATTTTGAAACATAAATTTCTCCTAAAAAATGAAATAAAGCTCAAAATAAAAAATTAAATGGATGAAAACATAGCTGAGGATGATATGGATTACTTGGTTCTGACGGTTTGAGAAATGATTGGTCTATTCTCCTGATATCAGCTCCATAATTTTTTGGCCAAAAGCTCTCTATGCGCTATTCTAAAAACAAAAGGTGAAAATGACTTATTTTAACTTCTTTTTTTAGTTTTTAATGAATAAAATATTATTATATTATTTATTTTTCACTTTTGAAAGGTAAAATTTAAATATTTTTAATTTTTGAAAGCAGATATTTGTAATCTTTTGAGTTTTTGTGCAGGATATAGGATCTTTGGTGAAAATAATTGTTTTGACATCGAGTATACTTTTATCACTCTTTCGGGATCTGTAAAAATAAGAAAAAGAGAAACCCTGGAGTCCTCTTTTAAGCCCTTTTTAGACTCTCGAAACATGAAAAGATCACCAAGTACTTGACTATTCGAACTCGTTAAAGTAAATGAACAGTTGTCCATTTAGTATAAGTTTACCCCTTTTCCAGACTGAACTGGACTAATTACGAAAAAGGTATATGTTGACTAAGCATGGTCAATAGAGTTCTCTCTTGCATTATTTTATCCTTTTTCGGGTTTGAGAGACTAAATTTACGAAAAAAAACAACCATGGAGTTTACTTATGTTTTTATTCTGACTCCCTAAAACTGAAAAACACCGAGTTTTTCGTATATTGGACTCGTTAAAATTTAACAGTAAAGGACCTGTTGATCACAACAAGATCGAACCACTCCTTCTTGGGTTCGATTTTAATACTAATATGGAGTCATCTAAATGATGAGCTTATACAAGCAAGCAAATTTTATCCTCCTCAAGCTTGATAAAAATAAGGAGGTACTTGCCAGTAATGGTGGGGGAAAAAGAGAGAAAAATAATCCAGTTGTCATCATACCACTCTTGAACGCAACACTTTTTCACACTTGTACCTGGGTTTGGAAATCCTTTGTCTAAAATATAATCAAACCAAATTGAAAGTCTTCAGCCATTTTTTGGGTATTAGCTTTAGGTCAAATGTTGCCAAGCCATCTACAGTGTCGTTTTGTGTTCAAGAGAAAGTTCAATAGACCATTCATTGCAAACATTTGTCTCCATTCACGTTGACCATCCCTGAGTCAGTCCTTGCAAAATATTTCTTCAAAACTTGATCTAATGGGTTCGTGTCGTAGGATTTCCTGCGACAGATCAATTTCTATCGACATCAGCTCATTATCTAGAAAGGTGATCTAGAATCCTATCAGTACCTTGGAATCTGCATACCCTAATGGCAGGTTTCTGGCCTTCGATGACAGGTTGCGTCATTGACCTTCGATCAAAAGATTCTATGAGTGTTAGACTGCAAATAATTCATTCACACTTCATAGATTGTATTGGAGTACTTTGAGAGCCATTGTCATTATTGATGGTTTCTCTCACACTTGTTAACAGTTGACATCATTGACCGATAATCAAGTGGTTTCTACCATGTTCGACTTCGACACAATCAATCACATGGATAGATTCGTACTAGTTCGGAAAGCGGAAATTAAGACCCTGGATCTAGTTTCCACCATCCTGGTTGCGAGGAGTTTTATTATTCATGATACAATATACTACTTATAACAAATGGTTGCGTCCATACTGTGTCTAATTTTGATGTAATATTGAAACCATATCTGTACTAGAACATTTATTTAGTTTTGATCTGAGTATGGGAATGCATACCTCAGCGATGATATATATATATGTGTGTGTGTGTGTGTGTGTTCATTGAATGTTTTTACAGGTTTTCGATTGGTGTCTCCAATCCAATCCTCGGAATGATAAAGCACTTCACTCTTTAGAATAACCTCAGACTTCGCAATTTAGGGGGAAATCTGTTACACGTCATTTTTTCACCATGACATTTCACTGTTCATATGGGTCTATCACCATCCATATCATGTTTCCTTAGAAGTCAAAACCACTAATGTTCTTGAATCAAGTATTGGAATAAGAGAAAAGCTCTTTAAAACCTTTAAAAGTCTACCTATGCGGTTTTTCTAGCCTTTCCCTGCGCAATGCGATGATGTTCTGTCCATAAACTGCGGCAACTCTTGCACTTTTTTCCACTATAACCTGCACACCCCCGTGAAAATAAAATAAAAGAAAAAGTAAATTCTAGAAGCCTAGTTGGTCAAATATTCTCTCAACTGGAAGCTTCTAAAGTCGCGATCAATTTGAGATTTATTCCTCCACTCATGGAGCTTATCCCTTCGTCCATGTAGCTTATCCCTTGGTCCATGGAGCTCAAATCCCTTCAAGAGAGGAATCCATCCCCCTCTTCATGGAACTGAAAATACCTCCATTTCCTTATAAATTGAGCTCAAGTTTCAGGTTGAAGTGTAGATACCAATGTATTAGAGTCTAATATATACAATTTCTAAGCTAAAGAGAGTTCATAAGAGTGCATACTTTCTACAATAGTGAGTTGTTATTGGCATGAGAATGATCACACCCTTGTGTCTATAACTCCATGCTGGGATTCAGAGAGGAAGGCTTATCAGACTGAAGGAGAACGATTTTTCAGGACCCCAGGAGAAATATGTACAACATCAAGGCATCAGGTTGTAAGATTACTCTTTCTATTCAAGATAATACATATTGATCTCTTTTTCTCATTGCTTTGTTTCCATGATTATTGGAATAATGTCAATACTTAGACTCCTTGATCACTAAGTTGGATTAGTTTTATTATTATTATTATATGTTGCAGATGATTTGATTATTTGTCTTGTCCTTGATTGCAGGTTCTACTCATTGGAGAAATCACTTTGGAGTGACGGGACAAAGGGCTACATCAAACGTTTGGATTTCAAGGTAGGGGCATGTCCTCTCTACTTTACTATTATAATAATCTTGAAATGCAATTAATCTAGAGGAAAAGGTTTTCAAATGGATATTTGTTTATAGTTACTCACTGAGTACTAGGGAGATCACTCTTGTCTGCAAGGGGGATTAATCCACGTAACACTTATTCCCAAACAGGATTATGTGAAGAAGCTGAAAGAAATTACCAAGGACAAAACTAAGTTTGTAGGGATTAAAGGATCAATGACTGGAAGAGCTTTCCTTGAAGCCATGGATAATGATTTATTCATACAACATGAAATCAAACACATTTTTATGTTAAGGCCAAATTTTATGAAAATCACAGAGGCATATGAGATATACAGAAAGCTGATCAGGATCAAGATCCCAAACGAGCAACAGTGGGAAAAATTATGTGATTACCAAGAAGGGTGACAACCACCGCATCAAAAAATCAGTCAATTCTACAAATCAGCCAACTCAGCAAATCAGTCAATTCTGTAAATCAGTGTATCAACTCAGCATATTAGCCGCTCAAATCATCAAAATCTTCCAGCACAGCAACAGATCAAAGCACGAAGCAATGAACTTCTGGATAATAGGGCTAGATGTCAAAGATATTCCATCCTGTCCACTTCGTGGTCACACTAGTCAAATTTTAATTATTATTGTAATTAATAAAAGATTGCCTATGTAGATATGACAATCACTATAGGAGTTAGTTAAATACTGCATTTCTTCTCAGTATCAGGGGTTGGAGCCTAGATTGTAAAACTTTTTTGTTGGAGTATTGTAATTTTGGAGTTGGAGCATCAATAATAAAAGACCTTTTGCAAGATTCATGAGCTATATTTATCTCGTGATGTTATTTATTTACTGTGTTTAATGTTTTCCACTGTTATTTCTCTCAGTGGATCATTTAATTCTAATTGTAAAACAAAAATATGAAGAATGAGATTTTCTGCTAGAGCACCTTAATTCTGGCTGTGTTTACAATCTAAATGTTTTTCTTTCGCAGTCTGGTTAAGAAATACTTAATTTCTTTTCAACCACTAGTGAAATCACTCTTTCTTTCATCTCATAATTCATTATGTTTTAAAGATCCAGTAAGTGTAGTTAGCTTGCCTTGAAAATGCTTTTGAAATTTTGATGCAACAACCCAACCTATTATGACTCCATAGCCCAATGGAATTAGTTTAAGCAGATCTCCTAATCCAACCAAACAATCAATCAAAAAGCAACCCCTACAAACAATATAAATTGCCTAAGATCAGAATCATAAAACAAAGCTAAATCTAAAAGAGAGATTGCTCTCTAAGTCTAGGAGGGCTAGATATTAGGTTCCAAAGTGGTTTTGATGTTGTCCTTTTATGATTATTCTTGCCAATATTAAAATTCTAGAACAATAACACAATGGTGACCATACCGGGGAAAAAACTGAAAAACTTGTCATTTCATTCGAATTTAGAAACCCTGATTAAAAGCATTGTATGATAGAAATATTTTCTAATATTGGTTTTCTTTGAGTTTTTGAAAATAATCAGTTTGTCTGTGCTTCTGATATGAATTCTGGCTCCTAAAATAATCTCTACTAGATTCCATCCTTATCCAAATCCTCCTCCTATAATGGATAATCCTGAGAAGATTTTAAGAAAAAATCCTAGAACTGAGAGCCAAACAAGTAGCAGGTTTCTCCATAGAGAAAATTCCCTCGCTGAAAAATTTATCACTTTACAAGACATTTAGTTTGATTTACACTTTGAACAAGGTTTATTCAGGACTAAATCTGAGAATTGGACAGACCAGACAATATTAGATCCATCTATTTTACAACAAAGTCCAGTGGGAGAAGCTTACTCACAAATTAAATCTGATATTCATCTTCTCTAGGATTTTGATACTCTCCAAGATTTGGTAACAGAGTTTACTTCAGCTGTTGATGATGCTTAACTTCAACAATCTCTAGAATTAACTGCATTAAATATAGCAAATTTTTCTATTACCTCTTAGAATTCCCATCTTAAGTTAGTCCTACTGCTTCCACAATCCCCAACACTTCTTTTATCCTTCCTCATAAGAGCACTCAAACCTCCACACATACATCACCTCCCATCATCCATCCTTATTCATCCACTCTCCACCTTCCTCCAGAACCTCCACCAATCATGGCAGCCAGATATTCCCCATTGGTGTTGCCAGCACCATTGGTACCTATGCCACAAGATTACCTGTCTAAAATTACATTATATGAGGGAACCGATCCTGTAACTATGCAACAACATGTTGACAAAATGAAAGACTGTTTCGACCTTCAAGAGGTAGATGAAGAAAGTGTTAAGTTAAGGATGTTTGCTCAAAGTCTTAGTGGAGAAGTTAGGAAATGGTTCAAAGCTTTATCTGCAAACAGTATGAATGACATCCCTGCATTTCATCAAACATTTCTAAATAGGTGGGAAGTAAAAAATAACCCTCTTCAAATTTTACCTGAATATGGAAATATTAGAAGGGCCCCAGCTGAAAGTGTTCAGGACTATTGAACTAGATTCAACAATTTATATAATGCAATACCTGCTCATATAAAACCACCACAAGGTTTAGCCCTGGTTAAATTCCTAGATGGTTTTGAACCAAAAATGTCTTATCAGCTAAGGGAAAGAAACTTAGCCACATTAGAAGAAATGCAGAGGGATGCAGTAAGTGTGGAAGCCATCCCGTTGGAAAAAAGAGCTAGAATGAGAACTGAAAGAAGAGTTACTATAACATACGAACCTTCAACTTCCACATCTGATGCTAAAATTGACTCATTGGTTAGAACTATGGAGAGAATGATGGAGAGAATCAATCTAAATGAGAGGACTATTCCTAGAGAAAATCAACCAGCTCCTCAAAACAAAAATAAAAATCCTAGAAGAAACCCTCCTCAGATAAGACAGCGAGGGAAAAGTGGTCCTAATCAGCAAATTGGTCCTCCATTCCAAGAGAATTATGCTGATGAGAATGAAGGAGTAGTTGAGGAAGTAGAAGAAAATCAGATAAGTTTAATGGGAATTAATGAGGATGACTATGTTTTTCTCACTCAAGAAGAACAAGAATTATTTTCATTGACTCAGATAGAGTTAGAATATGAAGAATCTGATGACTATAAACAAGGATTTGAGAATGCTATCATGGAGGTTCACAGACAGTATAACCTTAGAAGCAAGAAAAAAATTGATAATTCCACCAAAAAGAATTCTGAAAATACTGCAAAAAATATTTTTTAACCTAATATCAACAAAACAGTAGAAAATTCAAAGAAAACTGTGAATAATTCATAAAAGAAGAACTCAGAAAACATTGCTAGGAGAATAGTTGATACCCCTACCAAAATTTCTCAAACCGATATTCCTAGTACAAGTAAAAAAACTGAATTTACTCTAAAAGTAGTGGTTGAAATAACTGATTTTTCAAATCTTCTCAAAGTTCAAACACCATTCAGCATTAATAATGAACTTGCTAAACTGAAAATATCTATTCCTCTCACTGAATTGATAAACAAAAATGTGTATAGGTCTCAAGTCCTAAAGGTACCAAACATAGGGGAGATTACTGATACTATTAATTTAAATGATGATCAACCTGAACTTTTGTTTGGGCCAAAGGTTGATGGTAAACCCCAGGAAGGAGGAGTCCCTCCATTTTATGTCAGTCTTAATGTTCATGAAAAAATTCTCCATAATTCCATGTTGGATTTAGGTGCATCACATAATCTTATGCCAAAGGCTATTATGGAGAAGCTTGGCCTTGAAATCACTAGACCTTACAAATATTTGTACTCATTTGATTCTAGCAAGTTAGATGTCTAGGTCTTATCAAAGATCTTTGTATCACTTTAGCTCAGATACCAACAAAAATTCTAGTGATGGATATAGTAGTAGCTGACATCCCTCTTAAGTATGGCATTCTTTTGTCATGCTCATGGGGAGAAAAGTTACAAGAGACCCTTCAAATGGATATGACTTATGCTACAATATCGATTTTTGGTCAACCAAGAAGACTATATAGGGAAACCTTAATGAAGTACATGGTGAGTAGTCAAGAAAAAACACACAATTATCCTATGTACTCTGTTCATACTGACCTTGACTCCTTCATTCTTTATAAAGATGGATACATTGATTCACATGTTATCCATGCAGAAAATGATCTTAAAGAAAAACATTTCAATCAAATACAAACTGTACAACAAAAACCTGAAAATGAACCTCTTTGGAATGTGAGTTTTGATGGCTCATGTGGAAAAGTAGGCTCAGGAGCAGGTATTTGGGTGTATAATGCAAGGAAAAATCGTGCACAAGGTCACTCATACAAGCTAAATTTTCATTGCACCAACAACATAGCAGAATATGAAGCCCTACTCTTAGAATTACAATTGCTGAAAAGATTAGGAGCTAAGAGGATTTCTGTCCATGGTGATTTTGAATTAGTCATAAAACAAATAAAAGGACAATATGCTGCAAAACATCCTAGGTTGAGAGCATACAGAAATGTTGTACTTGATTTCTTAAGAACATTTGAAGAATATGATTTAGAAGTTATCCCTTGAAATCAAAATTTCCTAGAAAATGGTTTAGCCTTTTCAGCAAGCACATGTCAATTGCCTCACCCAAACAAACAATACACAATAGAGGTTAAACATCGTCCATCTGTGCCAGATAACATGAGATATTGGAAAGTATTTCGTAGTGACAAACTAATTGAAAGTTTCTTACAATCAAAGGATGAATTTGAGTATAGAAATATAGACCTAGATTGTGAAGAAGACAGTCACTCTGATGCACAAATTAGTGTAGAAAAACAATATGCTGTTTCTGATGTAAATATTTCAGCTTATAACACTATTCATAAAACATAAATACATAAAGACACGGAAAAAGAGGAATTCGAAGTACTTAAACTCAAGGATAATATCCTTCCTAGAGGGCTGGTCCCTTTAGAAGAACTGTTTGACTTTAATGACGTGGCCAAGAAACCCAAAATGGAACTAACAGGGGAAAACATTGAAGAATGTAACATAGGCACTGAACAAAACCCCAAAATCATAAAATTATCAAAATCATTGCTTATAATTACAAAACAAAGGTATACAGATCTGTTTAAAGAATTCATAGATGTATTTGCTTGGAGCTATGAGGAGTTAAAAGCTTATGATACTAGCATCATACAACACAAAATTCCTTCAAGGAGGATAAAAAAACCTTTTAAACAAAAACTGCGTAGAATAAAGCCTGTCTCAATGCCCTTGGTTGAGAAAAAAATCAAGAAAATGTATGAATCCAAAATCATAGTTCCACTCAGATATTCTAAATGGGTATCCAATATTGTGCATACAAGAAATAAAACAGGTGAAATCAAACTTCACATTGATCTTAGGAATCAGAACAAAGTATCGCTTAAGGACAACTACCCTTTACCAAAAATGGACCACATATTGCAGAGGGTAGTAGGTTCTGGTAGGATTTCTTTGTTAGATGGATTTTCAAGTTATAATCAAGTTCTAGTACATCAAGATGATCAAGAAAAAACAACCTTTACTACTCCTTGGGGGACTTTTATGTATGTGAAAATTCCCTTTGGATTAATGAATGCTGGTGCTACTTTTCAAAGGGCCATGGACATAGCTTTTGTAGATGAAATTGGCCGTTTTATTGTGAAATATCTTGATGACATTACTGTATATTCAAAAACTGACGAAGAGAACTTGGCACATCTAAGAAGAATTTTTGAAAAATGTAGAAGGTTTGGAATTTCCCTAAATCCCAAGAAAACATTGTTTGGTCTTGAAGAAGGAAAGCCGCTGGGTCACATTATTTCTCAAGATGGAATTAGAATTGATCCTAGTAGGATTGAAGGTATACTCAAAATTAGTCATGCCAGGAATCTCAAATAACTTTAATATTTCATTGGTAAAATCAAATTTTTAAGGAGATTTATACCTAATCTTGCAGAACTTTTGAGAAATATAACCAACATGCTTAAAAAAGATTCAGAAATTAAATGGAACATTGAAGCTAAACAATAATTTGATATATTCAAGCAAGAATTAACAAAATATCAAGTCCTAATCAACCCATATTTTACCAAATACTTCATAGTTTTATTTATTTATTTTGCATCTGAACATACTATTCCTGTTGTTTTATTACAGAAAAACAATGAAGGACATGAATAGGCAAATTTTTTAGCAAAGCCTTGAGATATGCATCTTTAAAATACAACATCATGGAAAAACGTACTTCTTCTTTGGTCAAAGCATTAAAGGATTTCAAAGTTTACATTATACATTCACATATTATTGTTTATGTGCCCAATGCAGTAGTCAAAGACAATTTAACACAGAATGGTCTTGATGGAAAAAGAGGCAAATGGATTGCTGTGATTTTGGAATATGATGTGGAAATCAAACCTGCCAAATTGATTAAAGGGCAAGGATTAGCCAAATTGATGGCTGAATCAAATTTTCATGCACTAGAAATCAACATGGTTTATTCATTGGATGATCAAGAGGAATTGGCGACTCCAAAAATTGATGAAGCATTCATAAATTCTCCCTGGTATGCAGATATATTATATGTTAAGTTTAATTTGAATGCTCCTCCTGGTTTTTCCAAAACTAAAGCAAGATTTGTAAAGTTGAAAGCTGTCAAATTCTGAATTTTAGAAAATGTTTTGTATTGGAAAGATGTGGGAGGTATTTTACTCAAATGTTTGCTAAAAGATGATGCAGACAATGTTATGCAGGAATTCCATGATGGTGACTGTTGTGGCCATATTTATTGGAAAACCACTGCTAATAATATTTTGAGGGTTGGTTTCTACTGGCCTACCCTTTTCCCTGACATCCACAAGATGGTAACTGCCTATCACAATTGTCAAATTTTTGAAGGAAAGACAAAATTGTTTCCCTTGCCCTTAAAGCCCTTTTCTATTGAGAGCCCTTTCCAACAATGGGGATTATATTTCATTGGAGAAATTCATCCCCCATCCTTTGCCAAAAATAAATGGATTCTTACTGCCACAGACAACTTTACCAAATGGATAGAAGCCACTCCTTCAAAAAATGCCACTGATTCTGTCATTATTAAATTTCTTGAAACAAATATTCTTTCTAGATTTGGTTGTCCTAGAAAAATCATCACTGGTAATGCTGCAGCTTTCAAGTCCAAGAAGATGGTTGATTTTTTTGATAATTACCATATAAATTTGGGGCATTCAACAACCTATTACCCTCAGGGGAATGGATTGGCTGAATCTTCAAACAAAATTTTGGTGAATATCCTCAAAAAGCTCTTGGAAGATAACAAAAAATCACGGCATAACAAGTTGGTCAATGCTCTTTGGGCTGATAGACTTACTACCAAAAAATCAATTGGAATGTCTCCATACCAATTGGTCTATGGCATGGATGCAGTTTTTCCTTCCTCTTTAGGAGTTCCAGTCATGAAAATCATTCAGGAGATACAAGCTAAACATGAGATACAAGACAAACCAAATGATATACAGAGAAGGATCAATCAAACTATTTAGTTGTAGCAGTCTAGAGAGGAAGTTTATAACAGAACTCAAGTGATTCAAGAAAATATCAAGAATATTTTTGATAAAAGAACAAAGGCTGATGATTTTATTCTAGGAAACAAAGTTTTGAAATGGGATTCCAGAAGAGAAGACAAAGGTAAACATGGAAAATTTGATAATCTTTGGCAAGAGCCATACATCATTGATGCTTTCAGAGGAAACAATGCATATTTCCTTAAAGAGTTGGATGGAACAAAGATACCTAGAGGTCTTGTCAATGGTAGGATGATGAAGCACTATTTATATTAAGAATACAAGTTGGTATTTCATCATTGTAAATACCATAGTTTTACAGTTTGTGATTTGAATAATTCATTAACAAAGGTTGAAGCCCGTGGAGAATTCCCTAAGCCTGGTTTGAAGAGTTATCAATAAAACAGAAAAAGAAATCAGATGAACATTTTGTAGAAAATGGAGCATTCACGGTTACCGTTCTTAGGTTCTTGACACTTCATTTGGAGAAGTGCCATCCCTAGCTGGAGCCATTGTTAGGGTCCTATAAATTATAGGATCTCAAGATGGTTGAGTATTTCATAAGTTGCAATTTCATATTGAGTATGATTTTCAATATTCAAATGATTTCCAAAGAAAAATATGAAAAAAAGAAAATAAAAGAGGGTATATTGAAAAAGAAAAAAGAGAAAAAAGAAAAATAAAGAAAAACCCAAAAAAAGTATAATACTAAAAGTGTTGCAAATCAAAATTCCACTGCTGATTAGATTAATTTGTTCAATCATACAGTTTAAGCATGATTGAACAATTTTAAATTTCTATTGATAGGTTAGAAAATAAGGATTTTCCAAATAGTTTAAACTTGGCATATCAGTAGTTACGTAGAAATAAAGTTGACTCAACAGTTTAATCTGAGTCAATGGAAGGGATAAGGGATACATGTAGGTTAGAGTTTCATAAAAAAAAAGAATTTATTTGGGTTTGCAAGCCTAAATGCACGCTGAAAAATAATGAAAAAATGTTAGATTAGTGAAGTGGGTAGGTAGAATTAAATAGAAAGGAATATGTAGAAACATGAAATTTATCCCAAATTATTATTCCAATAATTTCATGTACTTCCTGATTAAAAAGGAAAAATAAAACAAAAAAGGTGCTTTAGCCTAAATTTCGGGATTAAAGGTTTTATTAAAGACATTTTACATATTTTGTGTCTTATCCTAAATATCCTAACTCCTAAAAATATACTCCCGCTCTTCATTTATTCACCCGACCCCACCATCCACTCACATCAAATCAGCATTTAATCTCCCATCACCTTCCACCTCATCTTCGCTCCCTACATATTATCTGACGGCTCACGATCGTTTCCCGCCCCCCTCATCTTCCTAACATTAACGACGGAGGGGGGGGGGGGCGGGGGGGTGGCCGGGGGGGTTCGAAATGGCGGTTTCCAAAACCGTCCTTCCTGCTATGTATTAAGTGCTAGTCATTTCGACCCCCCCGCCCCCCTTCCCCACTCCATACCGCTTACCGACCTACACCCCCTGTGAAAATATGTTTCCTCCATTGCTAAATCCCGTCGCTAACCGTTGTATCCCCGCCATTACTGTTGTGCCACGACAACCACTCCTGTCACCTCCATCCAATCACCTACGATCCTGACTAATAGCCCATTAAACATTTAATGGCTTCGGCCGTTAACCAACGGGCCCGCGCCATGTCAACGGTAAATCTGTCAACCTATAAAATCAATTTCCCGCACCCGTTTCAAGGTTTTCAATTTCTTATGCATTCTATTGTTACAGGTGATTATTTTCAAGGCTTCAGAGATCAAAGAAAGGCATAGATAAGATTTCAAATTCTCTGCAGAATCGACAGAGTTCCCCACCTGCAATTCCTTTTTCTCCCAGTTTCCTTAACGATCAACAAAATCTCCCTTTCTTTACTTCCCATCTTCTTCTTATCCCCTTCTGTGCGTTTGCAATCAAATTCATTTTTTAGTGAACACTTATGCCTCCAAAGAAGGAGAAACAACCATTCAACCTAATGGTTGACCCTCATATTGACCTGGATGATGTGGCTCTGGCTGACAAAGACTTCAAAATACATGAGACAGTTTCAGAATTTGACCTTTTGGATGTCTATTGTTGGTTAGAGAATGAGATGATCGATGAAGTGGATCATATAGGGCTGTGGAAAACTAAATTACCCTATTACATATTCCCCAAAACCCACATTTTCCCTGAGTTTGTGAGGAAATGTCATGCATGCTATGATATTAATCAGAGAGCTGTAGTAGCCCCCACAAGAGAAGTCCTCTTTACCATTAGTTCCCAGTCCATCATGCAAATGATGCAAGCTCCTACTGTTGAAGAAACAATACTATTTTCCTATGAAGCCCTCAGAGAACTATAGCAAAAGCTGGATTTTGTCAGCAGAGCCAAAACACTGGAGTTATTCATGGCTAAAAACACTCCATTACCAAAAAATAATCCTCCATATCTCTCACCTACTTTCCTTGATAGGACCCATCACATTTTCACTGTCCTTTCATACTCATTAGGGTATCATTCAAATCAATGGATAGATGAAGAAATGATAGGTTTTTTGTCCATACTTTCATTAGAGTCTAAGCTTTTCATCATGTTTAACTTTAGTAAATTCTTAGTTGATGCCATCCACGAACAGTTTGTTAAATTTCACGCTGAAAAAGTGTTTAAATACACTTCAGCCTTGGTTTACATGTTTGTCTATTTTCAGGCCAGTAGGTTTCAGTTTACAATGAGGAAAGTTAATGAATACTCCCAACCTCAATCAATGATATTTTGGAAAACCATGCTAATGAAGGAACATAAGGACTACACCTACAAAAGTTTTTTTGAAGAATTTTTGCATCCAAAAATGAGCATCCTCAGTAGCACAGTGGAACCAAGGATAAATGAAGATATTAAGAAGATCATGCAGCCATCAGACCAAGTAAGAACTGGAGACTGGTACTTGTACCATAACTACACAGAGCTAAAAATTTATGGGTGTGAGTTGGCCCCTTACAAGTTGCCAAAGTTCCTCCCCATGAGGATCTTTGCCCTGGATTAAATTAGGCAGATGATCAATTCAGATGAGGTACACTTTGTATTTGCCAAAAAGAAGTCTCAATTTAGGATCAAATCCTAAATTGGTCCTTTCATTTGCAATAACAGAGCAGCAGGAGAGGAGGCTGACAGAATGTTGAGGGGGATAATGTTTAATCATAGTTTCACTTGGTCTTATAACCCATTGGACATTATTTCCAAGAAAAGGGTGGAAAATAAATCAACTCCATATATCCACACCCACAGGCCTGAGATTGAGCAGTTCATGAACTAAACATAGAGGGTAACAAATACATTGCAGGAGGCTGAAGAGCAGGTGATTTCATCCTCAAGCATACAAACAGGAAAGAGGCCAAGAGATGACCAGTTTGCTATGGAAACTAATACATCTAGCAAGAATTCAAAATGAAGTACAGAAAATGAGCAATGATCCATATGGACATAGATCAGAATAAAGAAACAGAGAAGTAAATAGTTATAACCATCAGGGATTATCCAAGTTCATCTCCAGCAGGTGGTCAAACCATATTTTCTACATCTTCAACTACAATTCCATTTCAGTAGCAAAATTTATAAACACCTACATCTACTGCTGCTGCTACTGGGCAAAAGGAGGAAAACATCTATGACACCTTCAGGGAAATTAAAAGTAAGAATCAGATATTGAAAACCAGCACCTACAACCAGTTTTGGAAGCAAACCAACAGTTCACAAAGCAGGCTTTTATCAACCTTTGACTCAGAGAAAGGAAAATGAGAATGGATTTCTTGGAAGCCCATATTTCTCAGCCTAAATCACCTGCAGATTTCAATCACACTGCTTTTGAATTTAATGTCAAGGACATCCATCCAATAGACCAGATAGAGATGCATAAGCGGACTAGAGAAATAATCTCCTCCACACTGACAAGCACTACAATGAGCCTATTTAAATTTTAGGTATCACTGGATAACATTCAATCTCAGCTCAAAATGGATAAGATTTCTTCTCTTTCCAAGGATACCAGAATCAAATCCTTGGAGGATTTACTAGTAAAAATCGGATATGATCCAACAAATGTAGAGGCGGTGGAAGGGATCCTGAAGAAGAAGAAAGCTGACATAGCAGCCCTGAGAAAACAACTTAAAATGTCAGCTTCTGAAGACCCTCTCACAAAGGAAATAGAGGAGAATTAAGCACAAAAAGAAAAAAATGAAGAAGCTGATAATGGAGCAGTCAACATAGCTGAAGAAAATGGAGATAAAGATGGAAAAATTGGTTAAAGAAAAGGAAAAAACAATAGAAATTGTCATCATCACATTTGATGTTTTTCCTATTGTAGTCATCCCTACAACTACCCCAACAACTATAGACACATCAGGTGGTGCAGAAAAACTGGCCAAAATCATGGAAAATATGACGATACAATCACAGGAGATCAAAAAGCTAGAAGCAGAAATCAATACCTTGAAGGATCTGAAGAAAAGATATTACAATGCACATGAAATAGAAATACAGAGAGCCCAAAAGCAGATTGAAAAAATGATAAATGCAGAGAGTGAAGCTTCCATTGGTCATACCATTTTCCGGGCAAAGGAGATTATTTGGACAAGCATAATATATTCCATGAATGAAATATGGCCTTCTATTCAAATCATATTTGAATGAAAAGAGCTAACTGAACAAGTAAACAATGCTATAGAGAAAGCAACCAAGGAGCTTGCAGGTATGCCTGAGACATCAAATAACATTATCAGATTCTTGAATTCCAAGAACAGGTTCGAATTGGAGGCACTAGGAGTTGAAGACAGAACAACAACGATCTTGGAAGTCAAGAAGGTGCTTAATAAGAAGATTTTGGTCACACAGTTAGAAGAAAAGTGCCACAATTTAGAAGAAAAGTGCGACTGACCAAAAGAGGATTACCATCACTATTTGTAATAAATGATAAGCTTATGCCCAGGCAGGATTATGTGAAGAAGCTGAAATAAATTTCCAAGGGCACAACTAAGTTTGCAGGGATTAAAGGATCAATGACTGGAAGAAATTTCCTTGAAGCCATGGATAACTATTTATTCATACAACATGAAATCAAACACATTTTTGTGTTAAGGTTGAATTTTATGAAATTCACAGAGACATATGAGATATACAGAAAGCTGATCAGGATCAAGTTCCCAAACGAGCAGTAGTGGGAAAAATTATGTGATTACCAAGAAGGGTGATAGCCAACGCATCAACAAATCAGTCAATTATACAAATTAGCCAACTTAGAAAATCAGTCAATTCTGCAATCAACGTATCAACTTAGCATATCAAAATCAAATCATCAAAATCTTCTAGCACATCAACAGATCAAAGCAAGCAGCAACGACTTTCTGGAGAATAGGGCCAAATGTCAAAGATATTCCATCGTGTCCACTTCGTGGTCACACCAGTAAAATTTTAATTATTATTGTAATTAATAACAGATTTCCTATGTAGATACATAAATCACTGTAGGAGTTAGTTAAATACTTCATTTCTTCTCAGTATCAGGGGTTAGAACCTAGATTTTAAAACTTTTCTATTGGAGTATTGTAATTTTAGAGATGGAGCATCAATAATAAAAGACCTTTTGCAAGATTCATGAGCTATATTTATCTGGTGATGTTATTTATTTATCGTGTTTATTGTTTTCCACTGTTATTTCTCTCAATGCATCATTTAATTCTAATTGTAAAACAGAAATCTGAAGAATGAGATTTGTTGCTAGAGCACCTTAATTCTGGCTATGTTTACAATATAAATTTTTTTTCTTTCGAAGTCTGGTTAAGAAATACTTAATTGCTTTTTAACCACTACATAAATCACTCTTTATTTCATCTCATAATTCATTATGTTTTAAATATCCAGTAAGTGTAGTTAGCTTGCCTTGCAAATGCTCTTGAAAATTTGATGCAACAACCCAGCCTTTTTTGACTCCATAGCCCAATGGAATTAGTTTAAGCAGATCTCCTAATCCAACCAAACAATCAATAAAAAAGAAACCCCTACAA